>JBBYHM010135420.1:0-33041 GCA_038381775.1 Adansonia rubrostipa | reverse complement strand
ATTTTTATTAAGCATAAATCTTATCTGAAAGAGTTTTTCCTCATACATTTTTATGAGTTTGACATTTTTAATTTTTTTGAGCCAAAAATGTTCATATGAGAGTTTAATTGGGCCTCTCACATGATTAAGTCTATAATTGAATTTATCATGTGAAATTTTTGAAAACATAAGAAAAATGAAAATTTAAATTTAAATTTCATGAAAAATGAGAAAAAAAATGAAGTTTTAGGCTGGTGACTAACATTTGTTCATTAATATAGAATGACAAAAACATTTCTTATGCATTAAATATATTAAATAATAAAATTAAAATTAATAAAAAATTAATGAAATTTTTGGCCAAAGGGGTTTTAACCCACTTTGGCCAAATCTTTTCCCCTATGGATAGGGGAAATATCCTTCAGGTTAGAGGTTAGTAGTATTCTAAATAAAAACAGCCAAAAACATAAGAAAAAAAAATCAACTTTTTCATACTTTAAAAGTAGAAATTCTTTGAAAATTTTTAGTTTTTGTTTATTTGATTCATTTTTCTTCCTTTTAGTGAGCCAAAACCATAATTGAGCTCATGGATTTTGTTCCATGTTGGAAGGCAAAGTGTGATGGCTATGAACAATTTTTTTTATTTTAGATGTTATGTTTAATTTTTCTTAATAATAGCTTGATTTTCTTCATGAAATGTGTTGCTAATGTGATGCTAATTTTTTTATATATAATAAACATATTTATATGTTTGTTTTTTATGATTATGTTTTGTATCTAAGCTTGGTGATGCTTATTTATGTTGATATTCATGATGCTGTGTTGAGAAAAAAATTATTTTATTGTTTTTTGTGTTGGCTTAAATTCATAATGGCCTTGACTTAATTTTATTAGTTACTTTTATGATGATTTATTTTATTGTATCATTTTTGGATGTTATGGGGACTAAAAAATAATTTTTCAAAAATTTAAAAGCTTTGGGTAAGTAGTTCCAAGCTTAATTGTCTGTGTCCAAGTATAATTTGGTGAATTTTTAATGATTTTGGTGTTATTTTTTAATTATTGAAAATATAGAGATTAAATTGTAAAAATGAAAAAAATATTTTTCAGGCCTTCTAGGCTTGGTTGAAACCTTCACGTACACCTAGGGATTTGTTTTATGCATTTTTATCATGTTAAAATACATTTTTTAGATTTGGTAATTTTAAAAAATTTAGGGACTAATTTGCAAAAACAATTTTTTTTTCAAAACCATGGGTGATTGGTCGAGTGCTTATTATGACTTTTGGTGTGATTCCATGATTTTTGTGATGTGTTTGATGTTTATTTGTGATTTTATTTCATGAAGGGACAAAATTGAATAAAATAAAGAAGTTTAAAGTCCATTAGGCAAACCCTAGCTTTTAAGGTCAAAATGGTCATTTCATATATCAAATTTTCTATTTTGGGTATTTTGGTCACCTTCAAGTGTTTCTAGCATTCCTTCGGTTCTCCGGTAGGGTGCAAAAAGTATTAAAACCTTTCATATTCTTCTGGCTGTCTGATAGGGTACAGAATCTAATTTTTAAAATTTAAGGACCATTTAGGAAAACTTTGCATTTTGGGGTTAAAATGTTATTTTCTCATATCCATTTACCTATATAGGTTATTTTGACCATTTAGAACCATTTTTAAAATCTTTAGTTTTTTGGGGTTAAAATATAATTTTGGGAAATTTAGGGGCTTAATTGTAATTTTTGTATTTTAGGTCACATTTAACATTCAAGTTACCCATTTAGGGTAAAATTATCATTTCTTATCATTTTAAGTCCCTTATGGTTATCAGGATGCTTTCATGATGGAAGTAATCCTTAGGAGCATTTTAATAATTCATCTTAGAACCGAGTCCCATGTAGTCACTAGGATTCTTTCATGGCAAAGGTGTGCATTAGGGAAAAGTTTATATTTTTCATGATAATACCAAGTCTTTTAAGGTTACAAGGATGCTTTCATGTCGAAGATATATCCTATGGGTATTTTAGTAATTTTATGTTAAAAACAGAGTCCTTTAAAGTTACTAATATACTTTCAAGACAAAGGCACTTTAGAGGACATTTTGGTCTTATTGACCAAATATAAGTCTGATGAATCATGTTTTAGTGCTTGCTGTCTAAATCGAGTCTTAGGACCATCTATTAATATTTTTAATAAAACTAAAATTTTTAGAAAAATAAAGCAATGTCTCTGAGTTAAAATAATAAGTGAAATTGTTTTCTAGAATATGAGAGGGGTTCTATGGATTATTTTAATAATGAAATATCTTTTTCAAAATAAAAATTAGGATTTTTTAGGTTTTGTACAAATAAAACATTTCATATTCTTTCGACTTTTTGACGGGGTGCAAAAGATATTTTGATTTTAAAAACTTTCATATTCTCTGACTTTCCAGTGAGATACGAAAGAGAAGGATAAGGAATTTCGTGTTTTTTCTGTTCTTTGGCAAGGTGCGAAAGATTTTTTTCATCTTCAAAAATATTAAAAACCATATTTTTCTAACAAAGTAATAAATTCAAGATTTTGGAAAATTTTGATATACCTGAATAATAATTAAGTTAGCTTGTAATTAATAAGGTATCGATTTCTGGGCATCTTGAGAGGAATCAATCTTACTCATTATTGTAACTGACTCCAGTACCCTTTCATGCAATCTTTGGCAATTTCGCAGATCTTGGAATTTGTTAGTGTTTTTCATTTGAGCAACATGACATGACTCCAACCATATAAGAAATCTCATCTTTACTTATGTTAAGGCCTTTGGAAACGAGACCCATTTACTATAAGAACGCCATTCGGTAGGTTTTAAAAAAAATAGGGGAAAGTTCTCAACATAGATTTCAAATCAAGCCCTTGATACATGAAGTAAAAAGGGAATACCCATGTTATTTCATGGCAATTTCTACAAGAACATATTAGAGTGCACGTCGATAAGGAAGAAGCTATCAATGCATTTGCTTTAGTTATATATGGGTTAGTTTTTTCTCCAAGCATACTCAGACATGTGGAAGCAACTGTGTAGATCTATTTGGTTTGTTGTAAAGAAATATGCACCTTACCTTTGCCATTTAAGTTGAAATAATCCAAGCACTAAAGACATGTCGACAAGCATTTTGTGGGAGATTTTTTGGGAGTGCATTGTTACTATACATTTAGGCCCAAAAGTCATATTTAGGGCGAAGGTGCCGATAAGGTCAAACCCTACTTCATACATTATATTCCTCTTCAAAAGTTCATCAAGAAGAAATGGCCTAAGTTAGGAACTAAGAATCAATAGGTCAAAAAATTAAAGAGTTTAGTTGTCATAAAACCTTTGCGTGTGGTTTAGTGATCTATTCTTTATGCCATTGCTCGACATATAGGGCACTATGGGATATGCATCGCTGTTGGTTTGAAGATAGTATGCATTGTAGCAATTCATCCCCATGACTTCCAATATAGCTAGTGTGGATCTTAAGTATTAAAGGGAAGATTATAGAATTCACTTCAACCATCTGATTTACATTGGAGAGAAAAATATAAGTTAGGGTTACATGCTAATACGTATCAAACCACCTTAAGATGTAATGTTTGGAGAAGCATCTACTGAAACATGATCATCCCTGGTATAGATGGAGTCATTTCCTAGGTATCTATCCAATCAAAGCCCCCTATGCCTTTCGAAGTCGATCTGATAAAAAGGAACCAACGGGAGAGCTAAAAAGATTAGGTGATGAAAACCTAGCTATTCAAGAAGAAGTTATGTATTTAAGAATAAAGATGAAGGCTAAAGAAAATGACATCTAAAGGGTGGAGGAGAAATATAATTTGATGAAGCAAGATTGGTTGAGCATAATAAGAAAATGAAGCTCACTGGCATATCTAAAAGCCAAAGTGGAACCTCTACGACAATGACTAAAGAAACACATTAGCTTCATGAAGAGTTAGGAGTATAGAAAGCTAAGGCTTTAGAAGAAGTTGCTAGGGAAACTATTTCTGAATAGGAAGGACAAGTGCACATTGAAACTTGCATTTAATTAAGAAGATCTATACAAAGAAATCAACAACTCAAAATGTCTCCTGATGAGGAACAAGAAAGAGCATCGGTTGCTTTAGGAAAGAGAAATCCTTGCAATGACTATTGAGGAAATGACGTAATTATTACACTAGTAAGAAGATGATTTTAGTGCCTAGGTTCAAGCTTGTCAAGAAATAGAGGCATATTAGGATGGTAAACTATCGTGGGCTCAAGATGAATGTACAAGGTGGAAAGCTAATAGTATTGGATCATCTCATGAAACAAATCCAACTTGCTATGATCCAATCAAGAAAAATGTTGGAAAGGATCTAGGTCTTGAAAGCGCAAATTAATCCCATAGAAGAATATAAGCATAATGTACTTTAATTTCTATAATAGGCTCGAAAATAGTATGAGCAAGTTAAGACCTATCTTGGATGTAATCCATATATGATCAACAATGTGTAATCTTCCACAAAGCTAATGAAAGTTTATGAATTTGGAATCTTCTGCTAAAGCAAGCGTTCCTACGATCGCATTTATATTTTCATACATACATACATCATACATATATACATAAATATTCATGCATTCATTCATAAATAAAAATTTAAGAAATTTGGATTTTTTAAAAGGCTTCAGTACTGCAAACTCAAAGAGACCTACCAAACAACCACCCACCCATTAGTACTATACTTGACATAGAGTAAAAAATGGTTGAAGACCAGTTAGCAAGATTAGAAAAATTGAAAAAAAGTCAGTGTCAATTTCAAGAGTTCATGATTAAAAGATAAGAAGAACTCCAAACACAAATCAGAAGATTGATGGAATTGCTTATGGTGAGAGAGCTAGCTTGCCAACAACCAAAAATTGTTATCAATGCTTCCACAGGGGGATCCAGGGGAGTGCAAGCCAAAAGATAACCCGTAAAATAGGTAAGCTTATAAAATGTACAATCAGCAAACACAAAAAAATGCCTATGCCATCAGCCGTTCATAGTAATCTTGATGCTTCTTCATAAGAGGTAGGTGTAAAACTACTATTGCATAAGAGAAGCCAACTATTCTAACCATTAAGAAAAAGAAAAGAGAAAATAAAAAAGCAAGAAGCCAACTGAATCAAAAATTGAAAAAGAAAAATTATAGCTTCTAAATAAGAGGCTAAAGGCTATAGAAGGGGCTGGACTTTATAGTAATGTCAATGTTAAAGATCTCAGCTTGGCACCAAATTTGGTCTTTCCATCGAAATTCAAAATGCTCGAATTTAAGAAATACAAGGGCACTACATCCTCTCAAGCGAACATTGAAGATGTTCATCTACAAAATGGTTGGATATGCATAAAATGACAAGCTCTTTATCCATTGCTTTGAGGAAAGCTTGTCAGGATCAGCACTCCAATGGTATAATAACCTGAATCGTACTTAAATCCAATGTTGGACAAATTTGGCAAATGCAGTTTTGCAATAATAAAAACACATGGCTGAATGATACCAGATTGGCCAACTCTGTAGAATATGAAGAAAAAACTTTCAAAAATTTTCAAGGAATATGCGTAGAGATGGAGAGATATGGCCTCCCAAGTTCAACTCCCATTAACTAAGAATGAAACAACTATGTTGTTTATGAACATGTTGCATCCACTTTACAATGATAAATGGTAGTGAATGTGACCAAGAACTTTGCAGACCTTATCATATCTAAGGAAATAATTAAAATAGTAATAAAGGCCAAAAAATTACAATTGGTTAATCTTCCATCTAGAAAAAGGTTGGATCTAGTAAAAACAAGAAAGGAACCCTATCTTTTAACTTTGCCAGTTAGCTGTGCCTTCAAGCACCTAGTCCTTATTACCAAAACCAAGGATAGCAAGCCCAAAACATATATTTTTTAACATCTCTTAAACTCCTACTCTATTAACTCCATAAACCACCATTCTAAATTCTCCACCTCAAAATCAACCCAAACCCAATGCTAATCAATTAACTCAATGAGTTAATCAACCTAAGCCTCTTTACAAGTTTCTTCCTTCCTCTTACAAAGAGATGTTTAATAAGCTTCTTAAGGCTTGATTGGTAGCCTCCATTTTTACCAAACCATATGAAGGTAATATTCCTAGTTGGTATGATCCATATGTATACTATGAATGTAGATACTCGATTTTAGGCTCGGGTTCCATAATCCAATATTCGAAAAGCCCATATCTTTTGGAAATTTTTATTTTATTTTACAAAAAAAAAGAAAAGAAAGTTAAAATTGTAAATTTCTAATTCTATGACTAAATTTGTCAAGATTGAATTGAGATAAAGATTGGTCAATGATCATTAAAATAAGATTGCCAAAAATCTATAAAATTAGAGTTGACATGGCTAAAATTATGAGATTTGAATCCTAAATTTTGGAAAGGGAATTAGGGTTTTTGATTTCATCATTAGTTCTTTATCCTCTGGCTAGTCCTACAACTAGGACCCAAGAATTTTGATTAGGGTACACACACACACAGAGACACAAAAAAAAAAGTGGAAACATACTGTTAAAAAAATTTTAGGAGTCTTAGGTTTGGAAGCAAGCCAGGAGTCTATTTTTAAGGTAATTTTACACTTTTCTTTTTTTATTTTTATTTAAAAATATCAAAATTTTCTAAAAAAATTCCAGAACTTTCATTCTTTAACGATGAGAAATTGTGAAACTTGAAGTTTCTGGTAATGTATGAGTATCTCATCTTCAAACACTGGTTTTGGTGCTATAAAAGTTTAAAAGTTGAAAGTTTTTTTTCTTTCTTAAACAAGAACAGATGGCAAGTGAAATAAAAAAAGTTTAAATGAACCAAAATCAAGTCTTAACATGATTCACATGGGTCCCGATCCATGTGTTCACTTTTTTTTACTTTTAAACTTTGATATTTTATTCATTATATATATATTTATGTCTATATTCATTTATTTTTTAATATATACCATTATTTCTTTTATGTTATTATTGAATTTTTTTGAATAATTGATTTTTTAGAATAAATTGATTTTTATTAATCATTTACGATTATGTAATAGGAATTTTTTTATTTATCTTCTTTGATTTTCTTACTTGGATAAATATCATTACTTATAATATATTATTAATAATCCGTTTTAAAAAAGTTGTATAATAATTTGCTCTTACTTTAAAAATAAATTTTAATTGAAATTAATTAAGATTATTTTCGCTGATGGAACTGAAAGAAGTCATAAACGGTTGACTTCTAAGAATTTCCTAAGTGAGAAAATTTTGCCTAAATTCCACTAGCACGATGGAGAGTTTAGTCGATAATTTTAAATATTAAAGATCTCGGTTAATTTTAATAATTTGTTATTGAAAGACTAATTAGATAAGAGTAAGAATTCAATTTTTTTTTACTCTGTACATAAACTATTAAAATGAATCCGACAATGAACTCACTTCGAAGGAGCAAACAGATTTCTTTGAAAACTCTTGAAGTGACGAAATATTTCTCGGAATTCCACTAGCATGATGGAGAATTTCTTGAAAAATATTTCCAATATTTAATTTTTGATTAAAAATAAATAAATTAGATGTTTAGATAAAATTTAGATTCTTTATTTTTTTCTTCATAAATTATTAAAATGAATCCGACGATGGATTAAATTTAAAGAAGCAAATGGATTTTCTTAGATAATATTTAGGTGAGAAAATTTTTCTTAGGCATTCCAATAGCATAATGGAGAATTCCTTAGAAAATATTTCAATACCTAAATATTCGATTAATAAATCAAGACCTTTTAAACCATAGGACCTTTAGTTCAACATTAGGCTAAATAGGTGTTGTCTTTATGACAGGCATTATAGGGGTGCTGATACTTCCCCAACGTAATTGAACTCTTGAATCTAGTTCTAAACGTAGACTAGAACTAAATTTTTTAGGGTGCCTTAGTCAAGTTTAGGATAGACTTAAAAAGAATAGATTCATATAGGTGATTTAATCACACCTTTAAAAAAAGATTAGTGGCGACTCCTACCTTTTATGTCTAGCGGTTGAATTCATATTTGGCATGTTATGATAGTTTGCCTACTCCATTGGGGACTTCAGAGAGTCGAACCATAGTTAGCCTTATGATACTGTAGGTCCTCATAATTGGTTTTAAAATGATCATTTGTTTATGTTTAATTATTAATTTTTTATACATTGTTCTTTTGTGAAGGTTTATTCTTTTCTTCAATACACGTGAAAATGTTAAGAGGTTTGAATTGTTCCTTTACATACATTGCACAAATCATATCATAAAGCCTTAGACCCGAGCTCATCCTTTTATGAGGGGTTAAAGTAACTATGCTCTCATAAGATGTCAACCTCCACATGGGCTAGCACAACACTCTCAGGGTGTAGAATACCAAAGCTTTCGTGAGGTAATAACCTCTATAGTGGCTAAGGAAATACTTCCACTAAAATTAAACCCTTTCCAATTAAAGCCTATAATGTGTGAGGATTGGGGTGCCTTGCTTATCCTTTATGGGTGATGATAAGGAACAATTTGGGGACCTTTTTAGACGTCAAATATCCTAACCCAGCATGTAAATAACACTTAAGAAGCCACTTTTAGATAAGCCATGCCAATCCTTGCATAGAAATAACCCAAGATAGGACACATGAAGGAACATGTCTTTCTATTTCAAGATGTATATTTTTATTTTTATGCTTATGCTTCTATTATTATTTTTATATTTTTCTAACCATTCTACTTTATTTTCTTCTCTTTTTCATGCACTCACATCATCATGACATCGTTATAATATCTTGCTAGATAACTATTTTGGTAAAAAATGAACTTTTAAGTAACATCCATGGCAAGCCTACCAAAATCTAAATCTGCCAAGTACAAGTCCTCAGATGATTTGAAGGCTAGATCAGAAGCAACTCAGCTAATAGAAGGTGATTGTTTACCGATGGGATATGTTTTATCTCTCTAAGAAAAAGTTCACCTCGATCTTGCACAAAATGACCTAACCGATCTGATGAACATTTAGGGATCATGGAGTTCATCTAAGCAGAAGCTTTTGGGGTAAAATATGAAGACATGACATAACTTCTTTCGATAGGCGAGCAACGATTTGATAAGAGCCATAGTTTAATTTTGGGACCCTTCATACAGGTGCTTTGTATTCAACAAGGTAGATATGGTCCCAACTATTGAAGAATATTTGAAATTATTACACCTTCAAAATCTAAACCGTGATAAGATATTTTAAAAAAACAAGATAGGTTACCATCGGAAGCTTGTTGATGATAGGGACTAATAAAACTGAGGTCATTGAAAAGCAAAAAAAAGGATGTATTTGCATTCCTTGGAGTTTTCTTCAAGATTATATCACCAAATAAATGATATTTCCCAAGGTTTATGAGCATGATGGCTTTGGCTATTTATGGAATAGTGATATTTCCTAAGGTTTTGGGTTATGTGGAGATTACAATGGTAGATTTCATTGATCAGGTCAAACACCAAATAAATGCAACACCAACCATTTTGGTAGAATCAATCAGCTCTTTGAATCACTATGAAAAAATGGGGAAAGATAGTTTAATGGATGTGCACAATTGTTGCACATTTGGATGATGAGCCACTCCAAATGCAAAAAAAGTAGTTTTAGCAGACCATTTTTCACTACTAATATTCCCATCAAGGAGTTTCGTGACAGCACTTGACCAAAATCCAAAGCAAAAATTGAATAGGTATCATTCTTGAGAAAGTTGACAAGTCGAGACGTGGTATGGAAGGCTTCTTGGATGTGCCACATTAGACTTTATTTCTATGTAGGGATTGGCCTTGGGTTCCACTTCCAGGTTTGTAAGAAGTTATCAGTTATGCACCGACTATAGTTCGAAAGCAAGTAAGCTACGAACAATTTAACTTGATGACTCATGGGCTTAATTAAATGGACTTTGCTTACACAGATAAAGGGGCTTTAGGAAACAAAAAAGGTGTAATCAAAGCTTGGAAGAAAACAATTGGAGTGGAGATAGGGAAATTCATGAACAATAACTCCCTTGAATATTCGGTGTGGCATATAAAGTGAGCCAAGGACATAGTGTTACCTCCTGAAGGGAACGTCAGTCATGCAGTCCAAGTTATGCCTCCTGACCCTATGATAAAAATATAACTGGCTAAGAAAAAGCTGTATGAAGAGAAAAATGAGATAGAGCAAGAAAACAAAAACTTATGAGAGAAGATTAAAAAGCTAGAAGAAAGTCATTCTAAGCAAAATAAGGCTTCAAAAGTAGAACTAAGATTATGAAATGTGGAATACTGCATTTAAAAAACTTGATGATGTGGTTACTTAAAAGACTTTAGAGCTCAAGCATATGAAGGTGGAAAACAAAGAAGCATACATAGAACATATGTGATGGGAGGAAAAGTATCAAAGGTTGACCCTTAGACTTGAATTGTTAGAAAAGGAACATGAATAAGTCGAAGAAAGAAGTTCGAAAAGATAACTAAATCTTAGGCATTTACTCGGCCAGATTTGCATTGATGCCCGAAAAGCGAAAGAAGCTCAGAATCAATAAGTTGAAGGCGAGTGCACATCTATTCCAACCTCAATGCAAGAGATTATTCAAACTTTTAGAAGAGGCTCAGTATCATTATAGGCAGATAACAAAGTTTGTTTAGAGGCCATAGATGTTCGGCCTTATTTTCATGGATGTTATTTAAAACATTATTAAGAATAATAATAAAGTTTCTTTTTTAACAATAATTGTTATATGGTAAATATCCCTTTTTTGCATAACTTATTCATGCATTCATATTAATAACTATGTTATAACTGACTTAGATGCATGATACCTTAACTTCTCAATATTTTGGTAACAAAAAGGTTGAAGGATAGCTCATCGATTGAAATTTACAAAGTAATCTACTTCACACCATTATGGTACCTAATCATGAGTGAGAATCATGGCTGAAGAGCAATTCAACAAGATTGAGTGAATGGAGAAACCCTAAGAGGAAATGAGAGAGCAACTAGCTCAATTGATGAAAATGATGAAAGAAATGAACAAGGGAGAAGGGAAAATGGACAAAGACTTGATGAAAGAGAAAAACCAAAATCCTATGTACAAGTTGGTTAGTGAAGAAATCCCTACTGCACATCCTAAAATGCCAAAGGTTACTATTTTAGTGATAGGGCCGAAGCCAAATAACTTCATTCAAGTTCCTAATTTAGATGATCCAAAAAAATAGAGGAAGTTGAAGCTCAATGAAGAGGAAGCAAAGGAGGACTCAAAGTTCCAAAAAATAAGTCTTCTAAAAGAAAGGCTTCGGGCTGTGGAAGGAATGGATTTTTTTGGATCCATAGATGTTATAGGACTTTGTCTTGTGCCCAATGTTGTAATCGCCCTAAAGTTTAAGACTCCAAACTTTGAAAAAAATAATGGCACTACCTGTCCTGTGACATATATTACAATATACTATAGGAAGATGGTAGCTGATGCAAATAATGACAAGTTGCTTATTCATGTCTTCTAAGATAGTCTTATAGGCTCAGTTGTAAATATGTACAATTGGACAAAAATCACATCCACTCATGGAAAGAATTGGTTAGGGCATTTATTTCATAATATAAACACATTATGGACATGGCTATAAGATGGCATTATAAGCAATGGAGAAAAAGCCAACGAAAAGCTTCAAAGAGTATGCTCAAAGGTGGAATGATGTAGCTATACAAGTCTAACCACCTTTCACTAAAAAGAAAACTACCATGATGTTTATTAGTACTCTTTGACCTTCTTATTATGAAAAAATGATAAGGAATGCTATGAAAAACTTTACAGATATGGTGATCATAGGGAAAATTATCGAGAATACTATCAAGAGTGGGAAATTAGAGGCAGGAGATACATCTAAGGCAAAAAATGATAAGTCCCTAGAAAAAAAGGAATTTGAGATCTAAGTAGTTACTTATGGAGGACTACATAGAGGATTTACACCTTACAATCCATATCTTATCCACCAAACCTAATATCTAAGTTCAAACAACATTGCCTATACCCACCTACCTACACTATTGCCTACACCATTCCTATTAACAAGACCTACAATTCAATTACCTCCATTAACCCAATTACCAAACAACCAAAGAGCACCATGACTCTATCAAGAAAGAACTCCCATTGACCTTATCCTTATAACCTATGCTTAATTTCTCCCATATCTCATCAAGAACCATATAATTGCACCTGTGTATCTTAAGCCATAAAACCTTCACACCTTAGATAGTACAATCCTAATGCTCAATGTGATTACCATGCAGGAAATGCCAGATATTCCACTGAGGATTGCACTGCATTAAAGTATAAGGTGTAAGGCCTAATTAAAGCTGGGTTAATAAACTTTAAAAAGAAAGAAAAGCCAAATATCAATGGTAATCCTTTGCCTAATCATGTTGGACCTGCAGTTAACCACTTGAAACATGAGAAGGCAAGAATTGTTAAAAGAAAGATTGAGGATATTACAATCTCGTTGAGGTAAACCATTGACATTCTAGTCAAAGCTAATATGATTTACCATGTGCCAGCAAATTTAAGTACTTATCATGGGACATATGATCCCTTTAAAACCTGTAAATACCACATAGAGGTCATAGGTCATTCGATCCAAGAGTGCATCTATTTTTAGCAAAAGGCAAAATGATTGATGGATTCATTCCAAGTAGAGTTCTTTAAAAGTCATAAGAATGATGAGATAAATCATATTGATAAAGGTGCATTATCAGGGCTATCTTTCAAGGTCAAGCTGATGACATTTTACTATGATAAGATGTTAAAATCGACTTTAGTTAATAAAGTTGTTGTTACTTTTAATGTTTTGAGTCTATTCCTTTATCTAGTTAACAAAGCTATACCATGGAAGTATAATTACAAAGTTATAACTACAACTTGTGAGCCAGGATTGAGTTACCCTATATATTTGGCATAAATAACTGGCATAGGTGGAATAACTAGGGGTGGACGATGCTACTCTCTGAAGATGTTAGAAAAAGGTGAAAAAAAGAATTAAAAAAGAAAAAAGAAAAATTGAAAAGTGAGAAAGACCCAATAAAGACCTCTAATTTGGAATACCAGAAATCTGTGATAGAAAAAAAGCTTAAGAGTTTTTACAACTAATTAAGCATAGTGGTATGTGTGGTGGAACAGTTGAATAAGATACCAGCACATATCACTCTATTATCATTATTATTGAATTCTGAGCCCCATAAAAATGCATTAATGAAAGTATCGAATCATGCTTATGTTGCTCACAACATCTCTGTTGAAAACGTGAGCCACATTGCTAAGAGTTTAGTAACCTTTAGTTGCATAACTTTTAGTGATGATGAGATACACACAGATGGACAAAGTAGTACTAAAGCCTTGTATATCATCATAAGGTGTAAGACCCACACTATGGCTAAGGTGCTCATTGATAATGGATCTTTAATTAATGTCATGCCTATGAGTATGTTAACCAAGCTACTTGTGGATGTATCCTACATAAAGGCCAATACTATGATGGTAAGTGCTTTTGATGGAAGCCATAGAAAGGTGTTAGGTGATATCGAGATCCCTTTACAGATTGGTCTTTGCACTTTTAATGTCAAATTTCAAGTGATGGACATTCCATTATCCTATAGCTGCTTATTAAGGAGGCCATGGATTCATGTTGCAAAGGCTGTCCCTTCATCATTGCATCAAAAAGTCAAATTTGTTATGGATAATAATCAAGTTTATGTGTCTGGAAAAGAAGATTTACTGGTTATTCAGCTATCATCGATCCCATATATGGAAGCTGCTAAAAATATAACATATGTGTGTAAAGGTACTAAAGCAGCAGGTATACCCAAAATAGCTTAGATGTTGTTTAATCAAACTATCAAGAAAGATTAGTGAGTTAGAGCTGGATTGGAGAAAGATTTTCAAGGAATCAAAACTTACCAATCATACTAGTGAATAAAGAAATATTTGGATTGAAATATAGATCAACATGGGAAGAGAGGGGAAAATGATGGAGAATAAAAAGAGAGAAGGAATAGCTCATTACATGAGCTATACATAGGGATTTAATGGACTGATTGTGCCTCACTTGCATGACACTTTTTGTTTAGGAGGATTTATTAACATAAATACTTTAAAAAGACACTAATTGAGGAAACAGATAAAGTTTTTTTGGATTTATCAATTCATATAGTGGAGAATGGAAGTCAACAAGAAGATTCCTTGGTGTATCCGATACCTCTAGTCACTGAACTGAGAAATTAGAAGATAATGAAATTGCATGCTATTTTTGAACCTTTACCAAAGTAATTTAATAATATAATCATTAATGGTTCACGCTTAAAAACACTGGGGAATTTCTTATGTATGGGTTAATTTCCTTTTGTCATTTTTAATTTCCATAATAAATGGAATGCATTTTAGTATATTTCCTCTTCATCCTATTTCATTTCATTCTCATATTGCACATATGCCAATATACACCTTTTAAACCATTTTCAAGTCTGCAAATAATGAACATACAAGCGATCATGATGATAATGATAATTTGAGATTTGAATTTGAAAACTCTGTCCATATTGGTGAACTTGATAATGAAGAAGACTTGGATAATCACACCTTATCACCTTATTTGTTAAGGTCAATGGAACAAGAGGAGAAGTCCCTAAAACCAAATCAAGAAATTCTGGACCTGTTTAATCTAGGTGATGAAAAAAATAAAAAATAGGTCAAAGTAGGAAAATCACTTTCAACTGACGATAGGCAAAAGCTGAAAGAATTATTTCCAGAATATGTGGATGTATTCGCATAGTCTTATCAAGATATACCAAGTTTAAGTATTGACATTGTTGAGCATAAGTTACCTCTAAGGCCAGAATGCAAATGATGCAACAAAATATGAGACGCATGAAACCGAAGATGCTGTTGAAAATCAAACAAGAGGTTGAAAAGCAATTTGATGCAAGATTTTTAGAAGTACCCAAATATCTTGAATGGGTAGCTAATATAGTCCTAGTACCTAAAAAAGATAGGAAAGTAAGGATATATCTGGATTATCAAACTTAAATAGGGCAAGCCTAAAGGATAACTTTTTTACCTCATATTGATACTTTTGTAGATAACACTGCAACATATTCTTCATTCTCTTTTATTGATAGTTTTTCCTGTTATAATTAGATCAAGATGGCTCTTCAAAGAGAAA
This sequence comes from Adansonia rubrostipa, assembly GCA_038381775.1. Lineage (NCBI taxonomy): Eukaryota > Viridiplantae > Streptophyta > Magnoliopsida > Malvales > Malvaceae > Adansonia > Adansonia rubrostipa. Next base: position 17,813 of record JBBYHM010135420.1, on the reverse strand, counting down.
ACTACCTTTGTGACCATATAGGGAACATTTTGCTATAGGGTCATGCCTTTTAGACTAAAAAATGTTAGAGCAACTTATCAAAGGGCAATGGTGACATTATTCTATGATATGATACACACAGAAATTAAGGTTTATGTTGATGATATGATAGCCAAGTCCAACGAGGGAGAAAATCACATAGACCACGTTAAAAAATTATTCGAAAGGCTAAGAAAATTTTAACTCAAGTTAAATCCTACCAAATGTACATTTAGTGTTAGTTCTGGGAAGTTGCTAGGTTTTATAGTTAGCAAAAAAAGGGATTGAGGTGGATCTTGATAAGATGCAAGCCATACAAAATTTGTCTCCTTCTAGTACACAAAAAAAGGTGAAAGGTCTTTTAGGAAGGTTAAATTATATTGCTCGTTTTATCTTTCAACTAACGTCTAAATGTGATCCTATCTTTAGGCTTCTTCATAAAGACAACATAGATGAATGGAATCAGGATTGTCAAAAAGCTTTTGAAAGGATAAAAGAATACTTATCAAATTTGCCTATTCTCATATCGTCAGTCTTGAGAAGCTTTTGATTTTATATTTAATAGTATGGGAAAGATCGATGGGATGTGTGCTAAGACAGCTAGATGAAAGGGGTACAAAAGAGCAAGCCATTTATACCTAAGTAAAAAATTCACTGATTATGAGTTTAAGTATTCACCATTAGAGAAGATGTGTTGTGCATTGGCTTGGACAGCTCATAGGCTCAGGCAATATATGCTATACCGTACTACATTGCTCATAGCAAAGTTAAAACCCTTGAAATAAATTTTTGAAAAGCAATCCTTGTCAAAAAAGATAGCAAGATGTCAAGTTATGCTTTTTGAGTATGATATAGTAGACATAATTTAAAAGGTTGTAAAAAGGGAATACAATAGTAGAATTCATCGCTGGAAAAGCTGCTAAAGATTATGATCCTATGAGGTTTAACTTTTCAGATGAAGATTTGATAGCAATACTCCAAGTAAATAAAGAAAGAAAATATGGAAAATGTATTTTGATGGAGCATTAAATGCTTTAGGGCATGAAATTAGGCAATTTTGGTATCCCCAAATAGAAGTTATTTTTCAGTTACTGCTAGATTGGATTTCAACTGCACTAATAATATGGATGAATATAACGTTTGCATTATGGGCTTTCAAGCAACAATTGATAGAAAAATTAATGTATTAGATGTGTACGAAGACTTAGCTTTGGTTATTTGCCAATTCTGAGAAGAATAGGAGATAAAGGATGCAAAGTTGGTCCTATACCAAAAGCATGTGCTAGGGTTGGTTAAGCGATTGAAAAAGGTTCACTTTCAACATCTCTCTTAAGAAAAAATCAAATCACTGATGCTCTTGCTATATTGGCTTCAATGTTCTAAATGGGCACTGATGTTAACATCCAACCTATTAAGTTGATGATAAAAGACTCATCTACACACTGTTCTGAGGTAGAAAAAGATGTTGAAAAGAAACCATGGTACAATGATATCTTACAATAAGTTAAGCATCAACAATATCCTGAGCATGCATTAGATAATGATAAAAAATTCATTTGTAAGTTAGCTATGGGTTTTTCCTCGATGGTGATGTGTTATATAAAAAAAAATCGAGATCAAGTACTTTTGAGGTGTTTGAATGCAACAATAATGGAAGAAATATCTGATAGGGCATGTGGGGTAAATGTTAGCGACCATATAATTACAAGGCAAGTTATGAAGGTAGGCTATTACTGGTCAATAATGGAAAGTGATTGCATTGATTATGCTCGGAAGTGCCATAAATGTCAAATTTATGTTAATAAGATTCATGCTCCCTCGAATAAACTGCATGTTTTGGCACCACCATGGCCTTTCTCAATGGGTTATGGATGTAATAGGACCAATTACCCCAAAAACATTAAATGGATGTAGGTTCATTCTGGTTATCATTGACTATTTCATGAAATGGGTAAAAGCAACTTCATATATAAATATAACATGAGCAGTTGTTAGTAAATTCATCAAAAAAGAGATAACATGCCAGTATGGACCCTCAAAGAGAATCATTTCAGATAATGCTTGTAATTTGAATATCACAATGATGAAAAAAGTATGCAAACAGTTTAAGATTAAACACCAAAATTCTAGACCATAACGTCTAGAAATGAATAGAGCAGTAGAGGCTACTAACAAAAATATTAAGAGAATTTTGGAAAAGATGACTAAGACATATAAAGATTGGCATGAAAAGTTACCTTTTGCCTTAAATGCTTATAGAATGTCAGTGCATACGTCTACTGGGGTAACCCTATTTTCATCACTGGGGTAACCCTATTTTCATCAGTATATGGAATGGAGGTTGTAATACCAGTTGAGGTGGAAATACAATCCTTAAAGGTATTAAAGAAGGTTGAATTGGAGAAAGCTAAATAGATAAGAGAACGACACGAGCAGCTAAACCTCATTGAAGAAAAAGGCTTACTACACGTTATCATAGCCAACTATATCAAAAGAGAATGATGGAGCACACAATAAGAAGGTCTGCCCTAGAAGCTTTCAAAAAGGAAAATTAGTGTTGAAGAAAATTCTATCGTATCAGAATGATCATCGAGGGAAATGGACACTAAACTGGGAAGGTCTATATGCGGTGAAAAAGGCCTATTTAGATCGTGCATTAATTTTGACTAAAATAGATGGTGATGAATTACCAAACTCGATCAATTCAGATGCTGTAAAAAAATATTTTGCTTAAAGAAAAAAAATACATGATTAAAAACCTGTAAGGGCGATTTAAGTTATTAGTGGGATCTAAGCTAAAAACCTAGGTAGGCGGCTTAGATAAAATCCAACATCATTTAAAGCTCTCATGATTGGGGCAAAATCCTTGAAATTGGAAACTTGAAAGGTAGTTTGGACCATTGGAAAATCAACATCAATTAAAGATCATAGAATAAGGGGTAAATTCCAGTCTGAAATGTGTTGGGGGCATCAATCGAGCAAGTTTTCAAGGAAAAGTCAAGGATTGGACTAATCATGGTCATTTGGATGTTCATTATTTGAGTACCAATTACCTTATCTAGATTTTCCTTTGTAATTTTTTTGAAATGGCCTACTTGAATTCTATTCCTTTTTTTCTTCTCATAATCATAGAGAATTATTTTTCCTAATTTACATTGGTTTCCTATTTACCTTTTTCTGCATTCTTGTTAAGGAAATATACAATGCATTTTGTTTATTGTTGAATTAGAAATTATGATGTCACTGAAAGATTTTTTCATTACTTTGGTAAGGAAATAAAGAACTACTTGGTAAAAAGGATATGAGTAAGAGTAGTAAAATAAAGGTGGTGAATGTACAATGCGACTTAGATGGGGCAAGTCAATTTGATCAATGAAAAATGATAGTTGAAAAATTAAAATTGATGAGACAATAAGGAAATTTTTGAATCAACGATAGAGTGATGAGCTTGAGAATCTTTTTGTTATCATGATTTGGGAGTGTTTGGGTTCATGATCATGGTGTTTCATTGCAGATGCATTGCATTCCATTTGTAGCATTTATAACATCTTAAGTAGCGATTTTGATTTTTAAGAGTGATTTTTCATCAGCATTGGATTTGCTTGGTTAAGCTTTTAAAGTTGAAGCCTCAATGGAGAAGTTATTTCAAATTTTTAAAGTTGATGCCTCGATAGAGGAGTTTTATTGTTTGGAAAAAATTTTAAAATTTAAGCCTCAGTGGAGGAGTTATTTCAAAATTTTTTAAAGTTCAAGCCTCAGTGGAGGATTTTTTTAAAAATTTTGAAGCCTCGTTGAAGGAGTTTCTATAGATTTTAAAGTTAAAGCCTCGATGGAGAAGTTATTTTAGATTTTAAAGTTAAGGCCTCGATGGAGGAGTTATTTTAAAGTTAAAGCCTCAGTGGAGGAGTTTTTTTTGTTTGAATTTTTTTTAAAAGTTTATCCTAGTTAAGAGGGCATTTCCCAAAATATAAACGACTACAATAAGGTCTAAAATATGAATGTCAACATCTTTGTACACTTCCTATTCTACAACAAGTGCACAAAGAGGGGCAGCTGCAGACACTCGATTTTAGGCTCAGGTTCCATAATCAAATATTTGGAAAGCCCATATCTGTTTTGAAATTTTTATCTTTATTTTACAAAAAAGAAAAAAGAAAAGAAAGTTAAAATTGCAAATTTCCAATTCTATGACTAAATTTGTCATGATTGAATTGAGATGAAGATTTGTCAAAGATTATTAAAATAAAATTACCAAAAATCAGTAAAATTAGAGTTGGCATGGCTAAAATTATGGGATTTGAATCCCAAATTTTAGAAAGGGAATTAGGGCTTTTGATTTTACCATTAATTCATTGTCCCCTGGCTAGCCCTATAAATAGGACCCAAGAATTCTAATTAGGGTATGCACACACAGAGACATAAAAAAAAAGGAAATATATTGTTAAAAAAATTTTAGGAGCCTTAGGTTTGGAAGGAAGCTAGTTGTCTATTTTTAAGGTAATTTTACATTTTTTTATATTTCTTATTTATTAAAATTTTCTAAAACAAAAATAAATTTTCTCGAATTTTCATTCTTTAACGATGAGAAACTATGAAACTTGAAGTTTCTGGTGATGTATGAATTTCCCATCTTCAAACACTGGTTTTGGTGCTATAAAAGTTTAAAAATTGAAAGTTTTTTTTATCTTTCTTCAAAAAGAACAGATGGCCAGTGAAATAAAAAAAAGTTTAAATGAACCAAAATCAAGTCCTAACATGATTCAAGTGGGTCCCAATGTATGTGATTTTTTTTTACTTTTAAGCTTTGATATTCTATTCATTATATATATATATATATTTATGCCTATATTCATTTATTTTTTAATATATACTATTATTTCTTCGAGGTTATTATTGAATTTTTTTTGAATAATTCATTTTTTAGAGTAAATTGATTTTTTTAATCATTTATGAATATGTGATGTGAATTTTTTATTTGTCTTATTTGATTTTCTTACTTGGATAAATATCATTAATTATAATATATTATTAATAATCTGCTTTAAAAAAGTTGTATAATAATTTGCTCTTACTTTAGAAATAAATTTTAATTGAAATTATGTGAGATTTTTTCCCATGATGGAACTCAAAGAAGTCACAAATGGTTGACTTCTAAAAATTTTTTAAGTGAGAAAATTTTATCTAAATTCCACTAGATGATAAAGAGTTTAGTTGATAATTTTCAATATTAAAGATCTCAGTTAATTTTAATAACTTGGTATTAAAAGACTAATTAGATAAGAATAAGAATTCATTTTTTTTACTTATCTATATAAACTATTAGAATGAATCTGGCAACAAAGTCACTTCAAGGGAGCAAACAAATTCCCTTGAATACTCTTGAGTGAGAAAATATTTCTCAGAATTTCACTTGCATGGTGGAGAATTTTCTTGAAAAATATTTCCATTATTTAATTTTTGATTAAAAATAAATAAATTAGATGTTCAGATAAAATTTAAATTTTGTTATTTTTTTCATAAATTATTAAAATGAATCCAATGATGGAGTCAATTTAAGGAAGCAAATGGATTTTCTTAGATACTTTTGAGGTGAGAAATTTTTTTTTAGGTATTTCACTAGCATAATGGAGAATTCCTTAGAAAATATTTTCGATACCTAAATATTCGATTAATAAATGATGACCTTTTAAACTATAGGACCTTTAGTTCAACATTAGGCTAAATAGGTGTTATCATTGTGACAGGCATTATAGGATGCCGATCCTTCCTCACATGCAATCGAATTTTCGTATCTAGCTCTAAACATAGACTAGAACCTATTCTTTTAGGGTGCCTTAGTCAAGCTTAGGATAACCTTAAAAAGAATATATTCATATAGGCGCTCTAATCACACCTTTAAAAAAGATCAGTGGCAACTCACACTTTTCATGTCTTGCGGCCAAATTTGTATTTGGCACATTATGACAATGAATATTATGAGATAACGGGTCACTCAATTAAAAATTGACTAGCCTTTAAGAAAAAGGTTCAAAGTCTTTTTAAGTAGGTGTTTTTTAATTTGATAATGGTCCAAAAGCTAATATTGCACGAAATCCTTTGCCTGATCATCTTGAGCACAAAATTAATGCTTTAATCACTGAAGATGAGTGATTGATGAAGATGAATGTCTGAGAAATCAAAACCCTAATGAAAAATGTTTAGAAGATCCTGGTTGAAGGTAGAATCCTTAGTTTGGGCTAACTTTTACAAGTTTCACATGACTTCAGGACATACTTTAAAAGATTGTTCAAAATTTTCAATCATGATCCAAATGATGATAGATAATGCCAAAGTTGAATTTAATGAGGGAATTGGTCAAGAAAAGTCAATCAGCATGATCAATAAAGGGCCATGACAATCACCCTGTGGTGTCAGTTGCCCTTTCATTGTCTACTACAATCAGCTTAATGCTATTCCTCTCAAGAATTGAAAGCGCTCCTAGACTTATCATTGGAGCATCCATGTTTTTTATACAAGGAAAATAAGCAAATGCCATAAGTATGATGGTGGAGTAATAACTCCGAAAGCTACCACAAGCCAACTAGCCGTCGTTGACATAACTGGGGTAGCCATGCAACATGAAATAGTCATGGACTTGAAACTAGTGAAATGGCCACCAAAACAAAATCAAAAGGTTAAATGTCCAAAAAAGCTATAGTTACTAATGATATCCTGGTAGAAGTTCAAAAATCGGTGAGGGAAAAAAAGTGGTTGAATTTTTCAAATTCATAAAATGTAGACACCTCATTTTTTCTGGGCCCCCTTTTCTGATAATCGTAAAAATTCATGACTAAGAACATAGCAGCTAGCTTGGTAGAGGTGTTTTCAAGACCAGTTTAATCATACTTAAATGGTTGCATATGCACGTGACAAAAAAGTGCAATTTCGAGAGTTGCAAAAAATAGATCTTGGATAAAATAGACTAATATTCAAGAAAAAATTAGCTTTTTAAATAGCTTCTTATTAAATTTTAAAATTAATCTCTACAAATAATATCATGGTCAAATTTTCTATTTTTAAGGAATTTTTAAGATTTTTTCATGACATTTTTAGAGTTGGCTATCATATTTTTTTATTGATATTTATGTAGTATTAATACCAAAAAATTGGTTTCTAACTTTATCCTTTTCAAATTTGAAAATTTATTTTTGTCGATGATATCACGGTCAATTTTCTATTTTTAGGTATTTTTCAAGATTTTTTGTAAAAGTTGGCTAGTCAGTCATCGTATAATTTTACTAATACTTGTATAGTATTTATGCTGGTCTCATCTTGAAAAAAAAAATATTCAAAAAATATGTATTGGTATTTTATACCACAAGCTATCAAGTTCTCCATTTCACTACATAATTTTAAATTTTTCACAGTATCACAGTATTATATTCGTGAAATTTTTTTTGATAAAATTTGTTTCGGATATCAAATTTTCATCTTTATTATTTTATAAATTATAAATTAATGTAAATTAATATTTTGAATAATATGTTGAATTTAATTCATTTTTGTAAATATTTGAGAGTATTTTTAGAACTTTCTTTGTTCTAAAATATGAATTTTTTTCTCTATAAAATTTTTTAGAATTTAAAGTTAAATTTTTCATATAATTTAATAAAATACTTGGGATATAAATTTTTTAAATTTTGATTCATTTTTATTAAACATAATTTCATTTGAATGGGTTTTTGCTTGTAAATTTTTATAAGTTTTGAATTTAATTAGTCTTTTCTCTCTCTAAAATATAATTTAATTCATTGATGTCGAAAATTTTCATATGAATGTTTGATTGGACCTCTCATGTGATTAAATTCATAAATGAATTTATGTAGAATTTCATTTCTTGAGCTCATAACTTTCAATTTAGTCATTCCACTTTATTTTTTCATAAAATTTGCAATTAAAAATATTTTCTTACATTTTCAAAATTTTGTGTATATTTATTTTAATATTAAGTTAACTTTATAATTTTTATAGTTTATTTATATGAGAATTAATTTAATTGAAATTGAATTTTATCATTCAAAGTTAATATCATCAAAATGATTATGAAGCCCTAACCTTAGCCCACATGAATCACCATTTAGGCTTTCGACTAACTATATAAAAAGACAAAATTAATTAAATAAATCTTATCATCATCCAAAAAAGAAATAAAAAGCTAAATTAAATAAAAAATAAAAAATATAATAATAATGGAAAAGGGTAGAAGTATTCGGCCAAGGTGTAGATGCCTAATTTTATCCAAGCCTTTTTCCTAGTAGTCCCAATTATTTGAGATTAAGAGCATAGCTATCACCCCGATAGAGGTCGACTTCTACTAGGTGAATTTCACAATTTCAGGATTAATTTATTCATCCCTAAATGGGAGCATTGGCATGCGATAGAAAAGTGCCATTTTGAGGGTCAATCTCAGGTAAAAAAGACGAATATTCAAGAGAAATTTTAGTTTTTAAATATTCCCTTATCAGATTTAAAAATTATTTTTGCAGATAATGTCATAGTTAAATTTCTCATTTTTAGGCTTTTTTTTTAGATTTTTTTCATAAAACTAAAAAAATTGACCATTGTATATTTTTACCAACACCTGTGTAGTATTTATGCCGATAAAAATTCTAAAAAATAAAAAAATATTCAAGAAAAATTATATATTAGCATTTTATTCCATAAGGTGTCAAGTTGTCAATTTTGCCAATAATTTTTTAACTTTTCACAGTATCGCAAATATTTTGCTCACAAATTTTTTCAACAGAAACTTGTTTCGGACTTTGAATTTTCATCTTTACCATTTTATAAACTAATATTTTGTATAATACGTTGTATTTAGCTCATTTTATATAAGTTTCATTTTTTTTAATTTTCTCAATTCAAAAATACGGGCTTTCCTTTTTTCGTAAAATTTTTGGTAGAATTTTCTCAAGTTTTAAACTTTAAAATTCTTTAAATATTCCCATTAAATTACCACAAAATCATTTTTGAAAAATCCAAATCCATTTTATGGATTTTTTATCATTTTCAAGATATGGAGTTTTCTGCTCCATAATTCTTTCAATTGGATTTTTTCGAGTTTATGATTTTTTAAATTCTTCAAATATTTTTATTAAATTCATACTAAATCAGTTTTGAAAATTCAATTTTTTATGAATTTTGATTTTTTAAAAGTTAATCTTCCTCTGTAAGGATTTTTTCTCATAAAATTTTACGAGTTTGGATTTCCAATAAAGACTTTTCTCATTATTTATTTATTTTATTCATTTCCCAAATTTTTGTTTATGATTATTTATTTTAAATTTCTATTTTTTTCATTTATTTTTTCAAGCTAGTTTCATGGAAACTAGTTTAGTTCATTTCAATTTTGTCCTTTTATAGATTTAGTTGGTTTCTAATTATCCCATTAGATGATATTAACTAGATAATCGTAACAAAATATTGGGAATGACTATCAAGTACATATCGATTTCATGCATTATTATCTTTTATTGTAATTATTCATGAAAAATAAAAGAAAATAAAAAATTTTTAAATTAAAATAAATTTCAACCAAGGGGATTTTTTTCATCCCCTTGGCCTAACCTCTCCTCATAAATAGGGAGAGGATATTTCATGAAAGAGCAATGGGTTTTGATAAAAAAATACTAAAAATTTCTAAGTTTTTAAAGCTTTAAAGCTTTGTTAAGGTAGATTTCTTCCAAAAGCACTAATTTTTCTTCATTTCATTTATTTTTCCTCTTGTTGGTGAGAAACAATCATGCTCAAATTCATGGATTTTGATCTATCTTGAAAGACTAAGCATGATGGCCATGAACTATTTTCTTTAATCTAATTGTTTTGTTTAATTTTCTTGATGATAAGTCGATTTTCTCCATGAAACATGTTTTTTGTTGATATTATGTTGTTCTTTGTGAGATGATGTTGATTTTGTCATATGAACATAACTAGGATTGATACTATTTTCCTAGTATTTTCTTGCTAAAAATATGTTAAAATTTATTTATCTGCTATTTTTCATGACTTTTTTTCATGTCCATGTTGATTTAAACTTGCTAGAAGTAAGATATATGATTTTTTTGTTTATAAAACTTTGCTGTTGTTGATTTAAGTCATGGCCAAACCTTAAGGCCTTTAGATTCAATTTTTTTGTGTTATATTTAGATCATTTTGTGACTTTTGAAACTTTTAGGGACCCAAAACTAATTTTCCCTAAAGATTTGTTTTGTGAATGTTTTGTTATTTTTTATTTATTTTACAATTATGGAAATATTAGGGATTAAATTATAAAAGTGAAAATTTTATTTCAGGGCCTATCACGCTTGGCCAAATTGTTCATGGTTTCATTTGGTATGATTTTTATGGTATATTTTATATTTAATCATGAGTTTATTTCAGGTAGAAATTTAATTGCAAAGTTAGGAAACTTTAGAGTTCATTAAATAAAATTTTGCATTTTAAGGTTAAAATGGTCATTTTTCACATTAAATTTCTCATTTAGAAAATTTTGGTAATTTCTCTAGTGGGGTGTAGGAAATGTTAAAACCTTTTGTATTCTTTTAATTTTCAGTTTGGGTATGAAATGCAATTTTGAAAAACTTAGGGATTTAACTGCATTTTTTGTATTTTAGGTCATCTTTGGTATCCAAACTATCTATTTTGGGTACAAATCGTTATTTCTTACGTTGATCGAGTTTTTTAGGGTCACCAAGATGCTTTCATGATGAAGTTAGTTTTTTGAGGCATTTTGGTAATTTTTCTCTAAAATCGAGTCCTAGGTAGTCATTGGGATGCTTTTAGGATAGGTTCACTTTTTGATGATCCTTTTTGTGTCTTTTAGGAGTACTAGGATACTTTTATGTCAAAGGTATGCCCTAAGGTATTTTAGTAATTTTCCCTAAACTTGAGTCCTAGGTAGTCGTTAGGATGCTTTTATTATAAAAATTATACATTTAGGATAGGTTCATTTTTTGATGATCCTTTTCGTGTCCTTTTGGGTACTAGCATACTTTCATGTCAAAGGTATATCTTAGGGGTATTTTAACAATATTCCTTAAAGCTAAGTCCTAGGTAATTGTCGGGATGTTTTTATGCCAAAAGTGTGCATTTAGGATAGGCTCAGAATTTTTGTAAGGATATTGTGTCCTTTGGATACCAAGATACTTTCATATCAAAGATATATCTTAGAAGCATTTTAGTAATTTACCATAAATCCAAGTCCTTTGGAGTCACTGAGATGCTTTCATGACAAAAGTGTAATTTGGAGGACATGTTGGTCGCTGCGACCAAATTTAGGACCTTTGAGTCAAGTGTAGTACTTTTTGTCTTAATCAAGTTTTAGGGCATTTTTTTATTTTATATAAACTAGAATTTTGGAAAAATTAAGGCAATGTCTCTGAATTAAAGTAATGTGCAGATTTTCTTCCAGAATATGAAAGGGGTTCTATAGATTATTTTAGTAATGAGATATCCATTTCAAAGTAAAAATTAAGATTTTTATAAATTTTGAAAAAACAAAACCTTTCGAATTCTTTTAGCCCTCTAGCAGGGTGCGAAAGATATTTTAATTTTTTAAAACCTTTTGTGTTCCTTTGGTTTTCTGTTGGGGTAACAAAAGAGAATGATAAAAAAACACTTTTATATTCAACTGGTCCTCCGTAAGGTACATAAGAGATTTTGATTTTCAAAAATTTCAAAAACTTGATTATCTTGATATAGAATAATAAATTGGTTTCATAAAATATTATTTTAGGAATCACAATTAAATGCCATATTTTGAAACTAGATAAAAATTAAAATTCAAGTTAACTTGTAATTAATAAGGTACTGATTTTTAGGCATACGAGAGGGTCAATCTTTACTTGTAATTGTAATCGACTTTTAGACTCTTCTATATGATCTCTATTATGATCATGGACCTTGGAGTTGGTATTCTAGGGTTTCATGATACTCGAAATATGAACTTCGGTAAGTGACCAATCCCACCTAGCCTAAACAAATAAATATTCACTTTGTAAGATTATTTAAAGGTTAAATCAAGTTAGTGATTCATCTCGACCACCCAATCCCTGAAGATGAGAAAATATTAATAATGATATGAGCAATAGAAATAAGAAAATATAAAATAGTGATATATCAATAAATATTGGAATGAGTGCACTTTATGTCAGGCTTAGTCAGGGTTTCTACTTGGGCCATGATGTTGTGACAGCTTGGCGACTCCATTTGGGACCTCGTTATAAAGTTAGGCCTAGAATTAAAATTACATGTCAACTAAATTTTAATTAATTCAGTTTCAATTGGTATTTAATTTTAAAGTTCCTTTTAAGAAAAAAATTTCTCTTTATATGTTCTTTTTGCTTTTTTGGGATTAGGATAATGAGTTTTATTTTTAATGTTATGTCATAAAGAGGTATGTTTGTCCCTTTCCACACACTATGCGCATGTGGTCATTCCTCCTCCATTAGCTATGGAAGGGGCATAGATACCCAATATTTTAAGAGTGGTAAAGTAGCTCGCCTTTTAAGGTGTTAAGCTTTGTCTAGGCCAGTGAAAAGCCCAGTGGGTGTAGTTTTTTACACCTGCCCAAGGTGTTAGCCTTGTTATGGGTATAAAAGATATGCCTACTCGAATTAAACTAATCCTAAGATAAATCTGTGACGAATAAGGATAAGGCACGTCATTAGTCCTTTCTAGGCTTAGGGAATTTGAGAACCTAATTATAGGTTTGACCTAAACCTAATATAGTGAACCATACTAACCTTCAATCAAAACCATGCTCAATTTTAGATGTCACCAAATTAAAGACACATAAAGGGATAAAGCTATCTCTTTTTTTGCTCTTTATTTTCATACTTTTATTTATTTGGATAATTTTAATCCGTTATTTGTATATTTGTGATTTTCATTGCTCTAAAATTTATTTATTTGGTCAATTTTGATACTATATTTGAATAATTTATGATTTTCGTTGTTTCAAAATTTTATTTGAATTTTGTATCTCTTAAGTATACTAACTTGTTTTCTTTTTCCTTTTTGGTGCATTTTTCTTTCCTCATATGCATATAAGAATGCTTGCTTTAAAAAAAAAAAGAATTTTGACTTAGATCAATTTCCATTTAGCTTTATGGCCAAACCCATAAATGCAGTGATTAATTCCATGGAATTTGAAGAGGTTCATTCTAAGTCTAAATTCAATTAGAAAAAGGACAAGGATTGTATACGAGGGGTTTGTGTTAGATTTATCGAAGATCATATATTTAGATCTCCATTAGAATAAGTTGAGAGAATTAGCCAAAATATGGGATCATTTAGAAATTCAAAGAAACTAGGTTTGTAGAAAAGTATGGATAGAATGCTCTCTTACTTAAAACAAGCATGGATGAATAGTTTGTCAAGGCTTTGATCAAGTTTTAGGATCCATCATTTTGATGTTTCTCATTCAATAAACATAACATGACTCCAACTATGGAAGAGATTTTGACTATTCTCAGGCTTAGGCCTTTGGACACAAGGCCTATCTACTGCAAAGAGCACAATTTGACCAACTTTTGTAAAAAATTGAGTCAAAATTTTTATCTGGATTTTAAAGCCAGCCAACATCATGCAGAGCAAAAAGGGAACGCCAATGTCATTTTGTGGTAGTTTCTACAAGAATATATCCAAGTGTGATCTGACACTAAGAAGAGTTCGGACACATTTGCTCTTACTATATACGAGATGGTTTTATTCTCGAGAGTCTTGTAAGTAGTAGTAGTGGATTTATTTGACTAGTTGAAAAATAACATGCATTCGACTCTAGCAATTCTAGTTAAGGTGATTTGAGCACTTAATGCATGAAAAGAGGTTCAAGGGAGATTTTTTAGAAGTGCTTTATTATTGTATATTTAGGCCTAGAGCCATTTTTGGGGCGAAAGAGCAGAGAAAGTCAAACCATACTTCTCCTTTTTTTCCCTTATTAGGAATTCATAAAAATATAATGGCCCAAGTCCAAAACCATGAAACAATGGGTTGAAATGCTCAAGAACTTTATTCTAATGATATAACCTAGAGGCACCTTAGTTTTCACCAAAATGCTTTGTTTATCAGTGTGGCAATCTGCTTTATATGCCCTTACTCAGCATATAGGGCACCATGGGATATGCATTATTATTGGTTCAAAGATAATATGCGTCATAGCAATTTATCCCCGTGACTTCAAATTTAGCTATTGTGGACCTGGAATATTACGGGGAAGATCATATAAAGTTATTTTAGACAGTTGCTTTACATTAGAAGGGAGTCAAGGTTAAGTGCATACACGGATAAGACCACTCCAGGGTATAATGCTTGGAAGAGAGTCTAAGGCTGTAACATAATTATTGCTAGCTTAAATAAGACTATTCCTTGAGTATCTATCCAACTAAAACCTATCATGCCATCCGAGATTGATTTAATTAAAGAAGAAGCTGGTAGGGAATGAAAGAGAATAAGTGACAAGAATCACCAGCTCCAAGAGAAGTGACCTTTTTACAAATAAAAAAGCAAAAGAAAAAAAAGTTGAAAGAATGAAAAAAAGTACAATCTAATGAAGAATGACTACATTGAATAGAATAAAAAGATGAACTTGCTAGGATATTCGGGAGTTTTGGTAGCACTACTAGGGGAATGAGGAAAGATATGTAAAACTAGTGAAGAGTTAGGAGAACAAAAGGCTAAAGCTTTAGAGGGAAAAGCCAAGCAAGCTATTTTTGAAAGATTAAGAAAAAAACATTTTGATACATGTCTCCAATTAAGGAGGTTTATTAAGAAGATAAACGACTCCAACCTGCCATGGACTGAAAGCATGGAAGAGTATCTTGACTGCTTGAAGGAAGACAAGGCCTTATGATAACTATTATGGAGATAGGTCTATAACGTAGAAGAGATGACATTTATGCCTTCGTATAAGCTTATCACACCCTACACTCATATTGGGCTAATAAACTATGGTGGGCTAAAGATGGTGACAAAAGATAGGCTATAAATTCTTTCAGCCGACAGACATGGATCATCTCACAAAATAGATCCACTTCACCATTATCCAAGCAAGGAAAATGGTGGAGAAGTTTAAAGTTTTATAGATGCAAATTAACCTCGTAGGAGAATAATGACATATTGTACTTCAATTTTTGGATGAAGCTTAGAAACAATATAATCAAGTTAGAACCTTCCATGTATGTAATCCCTACCTAATCAATGATGTGAATGTGTAGTTTATCATAAAGTTAATGGAAAATTTTTGAGTTTGGAATCTTTTGTTAGAGCAAGCGTCCTTGTAAATGCATTCATATACTCATATCATGTGCCGATATATATACACACATATGTACATACATACATGAATATTAATTTCATTAGTTTATAAATAAAAAATAATTAACTCAAAGAAATTTGAAATTCTATTTAGGTTCCAACATTACAAACCCAAAGAGATTAACTCAACCACTACCCATTCATCAGACTGTACTGGATTTAGAGCAAGAAAATATGGCTAAGGACCATTTGGAAAATTTAGAAAGATTAGAAGAAAGTCATCAATAGGTCCAATAGGCCATGCTGAAAAGGCAAGAAGAATTGTAAGTTCATATCACAAGATGATAAGTTGTTAATGCTAAGGGAGCTAGTTCTCCAACAATCGAAGGTTACTGATACTCCTACTAGGGACTATAGGGGTACCAATTGAGGAAAAGACAACTAACGCTTAAAATGCACAATTGGCTACTACCCAAAATATTCAACAAAATATCCCTAAAGCTAATCCATTGGTAATCATGCTATTAACCTTAATACCCTTTCACAAGAGGCAGACGTAAGAACCAAAACCACTCAAGAAGAATAGATGGGCCCTAGTATTGATGAAAAGAAAAAGCATGAACAAAGGGTAAAGAATAGGTTGAGCAGAAATTTAAAAAGAAATGTTATAGTTTCTTGAGAGAAGGCTAAAAGCCATTGAAAGGGCCAAACTATATAGTAGTATAGACGTTGAGGACCTCACTTAGTACGAGATTTAGTTTAAAAAGTAAAAGGGCACTACTTCCCTTCAAGCATACATCAAAATGTTCATCAGGAAGATGGCTAGCAATGCCTAAAATGGTAAGCTTTTGATTCACTGTTTTCAAAAGAGCTTATCTAGGTCTGTACTATTAGGACTTTTAGTGGTGAATGAAATTAAGAGGGGGTGAATTGATTTATCAAAATTTTGGTAAATTAAAACTATGATAAATAAAATTGAGAAATCTAAACAATAAACTTTGGAGTGCAATTTAGTGATAGAAATAAACAATTAAAGATAAGGGAAAGAGAAAAAAAACTCAATGATTTAGAGATGTTTAGCCTTAATTACCTATGTCCTCTACCTCAGCCACACTTGCCTTAGATTTCCATAATTCACTAACATGAATTGTCTATCTTTCAAAGACAAGGTATAACCTTTACACTCCCTATCTTTCAAGGCTAAGATAGAAAACTCCATCTTATATCTTTTATGGCTAAGATAGAACATTCTCTCACTACTTTTGAAGGCCAATTAGAAACCTTCTCTACTTTTTAATGGCTAAGTAGGAACCTCCCCTTTTTATAAGGATTTGAGTGTAAACAAATAGAACCTCTAAAGGTTAGGTGTTTACAAAAATTTTGGCTCAAAAAGAATATGTATCAAAAGATACAAAATAAAGAATACAAAAATAGGAAGAATTAATTCCATACAGAGATGAACTACTTAGTGAAAATGATGAAAAAGATGAAAGATTTGACTTTAAGCATAATTATCTTGGTTTTTCTTTTTATTGAAGGTGTTGGAAAGGCTTATTTATAGCCTTGATCATGATTATAGCCATTGAAAACATGTGGTGAAGGAATATAGCCACTGGAGCGTTCAAAATGTCATTTCCCGTTGTTCCTTTGTATTAATGCAATTAAGTGTGTATCGATAAATTATGTTTAACAGTCCAAAATATGACAGTTGAACAATGTTGTATCGGTACAGAATAATCTATCTCGATATAGAGCAGTGCTGTATCAATTTCCATATTTCACTAACTTGAATTGTCTACCTTTCAACGAACCTTTACACTTCCTATCTTTCAAGGCTAAGATAAAAACCTCTACCCTCTATAAAACCCTCTCTCAATACTTTTGAAGGTAAGTAGAAACCTTATCTAATTTTCCATGGCTAAGTATGAACCTCCCTATTTTACAAGGATTTGAGTGTAAACAAATTACAAAAATTTTGGCTCAAAGAAAATATGTATCTAAAGATACAAAATGAAGAATACAAAAATAGGATGAACTACTTAGTGAAAATGATGGAAAAGTGAAAATTTTGATTTTAAGCACAATTCTCTTAGTTTTTCTTCTTGTTGAAGGTGTCAGAGAGGCTTATTTAGAGCATTGACCATGATTATAGCCGTTGGGAACATTTGGTGAAAGAATATAGCCGTTGGAGCCTTCAAAATGTCATTTCTCATTGTTCTCTATCTCTGTATCGATACAATGGAATGGGTATTGATAAATTATGTTTAATAGTAAAAAATATGACCATTAAGCAGTGCTATATCAATAAAAAATAATCTGTTTCAATATAGAATAGTGTTGTATCAATACAGAGTATTCTATCTCGATACATGAAAATTAATTTCTACATTTTAAGGTTATTAGCCACTGCCAAGTATTGTATCGATACATTCATATGAAAATCAATTTTAAGAGGTTTTTCATGACTTCAAAACATGTAAAACTTTCTAAAAGGTGTTTTA
>JBBYHM010135311.1:0-37922 GCA_038381775.1 Adansonia rubrostipa | reverse complement strand
TACTTGATTTTAAATTCAATTAATTAGATTTTTTTTCTTCATTTTAAATATGGATTTAGTACAAAAATAACAATAATATTCAAATGGGTATTCAAACATTATTAAAAATGAAGAAAAAACCCTCCTAATTGTGGAATTAAATTTTTTTTTTTAATTTTATTACAAGTAGATCCAACTTTATGAAAATCTTCATATTTCAATATTAAAACCTTTTTATTGTCGATGTAATTTTTGAAAGAAATACTGAATTTATTTGAATGAATTAATTGAAAACTATTTGACAAAATGTTATTTAAAAATTTTAGTGATTGATAGTATTCATCTTTTAAAAATATTTTTTGCAATTAAATTTTATTGATCAACTTTCTTATTTAATAAATATAATTATAATAATACAATTATAATCATTATTTATTATGCAATAAAAATTGATAATTTTTTCCCTAGGTAATATAAAAGAAATTCTTATCTAACAAAGAATATTTTTAGAAAACATTAATAAAATTCATTTACATATGAGAAAACCTTAATAAAAAGAAAATAATGTTTGGCTGGTTACTTGGACACGTTATTAAAAAAAAAAAAAATCGTTGTTGACAGATTTGTTTTTCCCTAGCAGCAAGCACAATATATATATATATATATATATATTCTCTTATTAAACTTTTTCGAAATATAGACCAATAATATTCTCATATTGTTTAAAAATATATATACAGTAAATCTCTCCTGTTGATTAATGATGAATCTAAAAGGATTGAGGGTTTGAAATTTCAAACAAATAATAACACCTTCCCAGCACGTTAGTGTTGGTCAAAGCCACCTGCGCCAAACTCTAATCAATCTGGATAGTCAACTCTTTATATGGCGTCTAAATTACGATCGCAAGCCCATTAATAATATCATCTTATTTATTGTGGTGAACATGTTAAATCCTTATTACATTGTAACTGTTCTTTAAATTCATACTTTTGCAAAACTTCCTGATTTCGCTTTCAAATCCTATTTTTAGGTAGTTTTTTAAACAACTAAATGCAACCCAATAGAGCAGAAATATATATGTATTTTTCACTTAATTTCTGAAGAATTATAGGCGACAAGAGAATGTGCTGTCAAGTGAGGCATCAAGCTTCGCCTACCCGATGCCATGTGATAAATGAAGCCTTAGTAAGAGCCGTCCAAGTGGAGGACTACAGCACAAAAGTGAATTTGGTATTTAGGTTTCAAGTCTGACAAGTAATTTCTATATTGGCGAGATATGAAAATGAGAGGGAAAGAAAGGAAGAAAAAAGGCGACGGAGGTTTATTTTCTCTGAAAATTTTAGTACATATTATGTAATGATGGTAGTCAGAATTTTCTCCCGCTTTCTTTCTCTATGATTTTGCCGCTCCAAATTTGTTTATTTATGTAATCAAATACTCGGACGTAAGAAACTCTTGTAATTAAGGTAAAAATAAACTTGAAAAAAGAAGAGAAGGAAATAAAAAGATAATTAAACGAGAAAAAAGAAAAAGAAAAGAAATTTTGAGGCCACACAGATAGTGTTTACGTGTTAAAATTTCTCTTGCAGTCACAATTGATATAAGGAGCTAAGAAAACTAAACAAGTGGTGAAGAAGAATATGTAAATGTTAGGAATCCAACTCCTAAAAGAAGGCTGAATAATTTAGATTAAAGTCTGCATTTCATAATTAAATAAATTAACAACTAAAATGCTCTCATGTTTACTTATAAATTGATTACATTAATTTTTCCGACCTCTACATAATTGTCCTATATAAATAAGTTTCAATTCAATTCATTTTACCTCTTATAAACAATTAAATGAAAAATGAAAGAGTAGAGAGTAGAGAGTAAATTAATTATGAATATGTACTTTTTATTTTTTTCTGAAAAAATTAAATTTCATACATTTTACTATTCAATGAATACAAAATTTTGTGGGTTTGAACCTGATAAGAATATCTAATTAAAAGCACAAATGAATATTAATCAAGCATGATGAGCTTTCAACCAAAACATAATATTAAAATTTTCGTTTATTTCATGTTCGTCACCTTATTTAATTAAAAGCGTTTGACAAAAGATTAAATAACTATTACTACTAATTGGAACATTTTTAAACTAATTACTCCTATTTTTTTATTTTTGTCAATTATTATTATTTAAAAGTCACATTTAACCTTATCTCTATAAATAGGATGATTGGGAAGATGTCTCGTATATATTGTACTATCAACTCAAGAGGATGATCACTAGAAATAGCTTCCATAAGATAATCAACTGGAATTTTCAGGTCCATCTTTAATTAATTGTCTGCACATTGATTTGAAAGTTCCGAATGAAGATAACTATGAATTGTATACATAGCAAAGTCCATCTTTAGAATTTTAATATTGTTGATTTTTCTAGAAAATCTTACAAAGTCCAAATTTTAAAGAAGCAAAATCAGAAATTCAAAGATTTGGAAATTTCTAACATTTTTTTTAAAAAAGATTTACAAGATTTACTAAAATTTTTCAAAATATCTACAATCTTTATATTGGAGAGAAAAATCAATGTTAAAGAAGCAAGATTTTTCCAAATATTGTAAATTGGTTTGTACTTAAAAAAAAAAAGGAATAAAGTGCTAACAAGGGAGCCTTTAGCGCTTTCAAATATCAAGATTTTAATAGAATGTGATCATTAAAAAAGTAACATTACAATGTTTACTAATTAAAATCTTGAAAAAGTTATATTGACATATTTGATTTATTAAATATTTTGTTAAACAAGTAGTGACAATTTTTGAAATTACCCTCATCAAAAAAATGTAAATTTTATTATTTTTAATATTTTTCAAAGATATTTATTGTAAACAAACTCTCATTTATTATTAATAAATATGTCATTTAATAGGTTTATTTTTTAAATAATGATTAATTAATTTTAAACAAAAATAACATAGCATATTTATCTCAAACTTAATGTATGATTAAAAGTAAAAATAAGTTTTAAATACTGAACAAGAATGTAATTTAATTAAATTAAATTTAGTAGTAATTAAAATACTTTTAAAATTAATTAAGCATTCATGATTTTGTAGTTAGTAAAATTATTAGGTAAAAAAATTTGGCTACTAATTTTTAAATATGAAAGAGGGAAATTTTGTTTTAAAGTTTTTTTCTTGAACTTTCTAACTATAAAAAAAGTTACTTTTTCACCTCTCCTCATAGAAATTGTACTCCCACAACGGAGGAAAAGTAATTTTCAAAGAAAAGTTATATTATCAAAAAAGTAACCACATTATTGATTATCAAATATTGAAATTTAATAGGTAAAATTCTAAATCCAAGAAAGTGAGTACGTTTCATCGTACCAAAAGCTCTCTAAATAACTTAAAATATTTTTGTTGAGTTATATGCATAGTGCATAAAAATTAGTTGTTTTTGTGAAGTTCCAAATTTTATTTGAATATTATTTCATTAATTAAAAATCTAACACTTGTTAAAATTAAAATTTGAATTTAAAAATTCAGTGTCTCTTGAGATTAAATAAATGAGACTCATGGAATACATAAAAAGCTATATTTAAATGGTCCATAATTACCAATCAGTTGTATAAATAAGACAGCGAGAGAATCTTAAGATCGAAAACGAAAGAAATGAATTAGCTATTTATTAGAGGAATGATGACAAGAAAGAGAAAAAAAAAATCTATGAAATGCATGCAATTGATGAATGGATCAACAAATTATTTCGACTTATAGGACAAATTGCAAGGTTTGCTCATAATCGGACATCTTTTAATATTAAATATTGTTGGATATTTTTTCGTTATTTTGATCTTATTATTGTTTGATAATATATTTAATGTGATTATAGTATATAAAATAACACAAATTTAGAATTAAAATTGAATTATTATAATAAATTATACAAAATTCTAAAATAAAATTAAAATTAAAGGGCATAAGAAATTCTTAAAATCTCATGTATCAAAAAAGGATTTAATTTTCATGCTAAAAACAGAGGTTAATGGAAAATTCTATGCACCAACATCCTAAGTAGCATATTCATGCATGAATTTATGCTAAAATATTTGATAAAAATCCCAAATGTTGAATTCTAAAAAAGAATAATATAGATAAATTAAAAAATATCATATATGAAAGAACAAAAAAGAATATGAAAAATAAAAGAAAACCCATAAAAAAAATACGACAACGACCCTTATGGAAGAAAATTCTATAATGACAAGAAAAGAAAAATTCAAAAATGAATTTAAATTTGAAAAGAATGAATTCCATAATATTTAATTGAAAAATATAAAAAACAAAATTCCTAAACTCAAAATAATTTTACGAAAAACACCTTACAGAACCAAAAATATTTGTATTAAAAAAAAAAAAGACAAATTTCAAAGTGGACTTGAGATTAGGAAAAAGTAACTGAGTCCAATATTTAATGCTAAAAAGATCCAAAAATCTGAAACTTGAAAATTTACAAACAAAATCTTCGTGAAATGGAAATATGTAATACCATCAAATATTAAAATTGATTAACAACTTGACCTCATGGTATAAATGCTAATGCAAAATTTTTCTTTGAAATTTTTTAAGTGAAAATCTGCATAAATACTATATGAATATTGATAAAAACATGAGATGATTAACTCGTGAATTTTGTAAAATAGGACTCAAAAATTTTTTAAATGGGGAAAATTTGAATATAACGTCAATCTTAAAATAAATTTCACAATTTGGTGAAAAGGACATTTAAAAAACTAATTTTTTTCTTCGAAGTCCATCTTTTTTATTGGATTTATTTTTTATGAACAACAAAAATGTAATTTTTTGACTGTGCATGTTTGCGATCACCCAAATACAACCATATGAGCTTTTAAGAAGCTGAGCCCACGTAGCGAGGTAAACCCCATCAGGACGATTGCTCAATTCTCGATCACGTATATTTTAAATCAACCATTGAAGAGAGGGTAAGGATGAAATGAGGTTCCAATAATATAATAATTAACAGTAAGTGTAAGTAATATATTTCTAGTTTAAAAATACTTATTCGAAAGATTTTACAAAAATTCTTCTTAAGACCAATCTTTAAGATTTCAATTAGAAAACTTTTCTTAACGTTATCGAACTGAATATCGTGACATATCAATGTCCGAATAAAGCAGCCAACGCACCCAATAAGAATTACATTTGATGTATTCTTCGGAAAGCAGAGCCGTCCAACTAGGAAATTAACTTCATAAAGTCTTTTGAGCAGGCTGTGAGCAAAATAGGAAAAAAAAAATTTTGAGATGCCAAAAGAGAGAGAATTCTAACAAAGTGAGATGAGGAAATAATTATTAAAAAATATAAAAGTATAAAAATATTTTTTAAAAAAATAATAATTATTAAAAATTTTAATAACGAGATTATAATTATTTATTTATTCCTGCTCTTGTTTTTGTCTTTCTTCTATGTATATTATATCTTTTTAAGGGGGGAGTTCAGTTCCCTGTTGGTAAGAACCAACTCTCTAATAATAAAAAATAAAAACATATATTATCTTAAATCTCAAATTATTATTTATAAAATAATAAAAATTAAATATTTTTATATAAAAATAATATATATTATATAGTAAAAATAAAAATATATTATTTTAAATCTTAAATTATCAAATATTGATATGTTGAGAATTGGTTCTTTTGTAAGGGAATCAACTCCCCCTTTTATATTATATATATAATATAAATTTTATATATTTATATATAAAATATATATTTAATATATTTATAATAATATAAATTATTATATATTTATCTACTATATATTATATATATTTTATGCATATTATATACATTATATATAACATATAATATATAATAATATATGTTATATATTATATACATAATATATTATATATTATATATAAATTATATATTTAAATATTATTTAAAAATAATAAAAATAAAAAACATTTTTTCATATATTATATAAATAATATATTATTTTTAATTTTTTGAAAAATAATTTAAGATTTTTTTTATAAATATAAATATTTTATATTTTTATTATTTTTTAAATAGTATTTTAATATATATAATATATATATATAATATAATATATAATATATTATGTATGTAATATATAACATATATTACTATACATTATATGCTATATATAATCTATATAATATATAATAAATATTATTATAAACATATTTAATATATAAATATATATTTAACATACAACTATGTAAAATTTATATTACATATATATATAATATAAATGGGGGGAGTCAATTTCCTTACAGGAAACCGACTCCCTATATATCAATATGTAGTAATTTAATATTTAATATAAATATTTTTATTTTTATTATATAACATATATTATTTTTAATATATAAGATATTCAATTTTTATTATTTTTAATAGTAATTCTAGATTTAATATAAAATATTTTTTTATTAAATTATTTTTAAATAGTAATTAAAGATTTAATATGAAATATATTTTTATTTTTTATTATTTATAAATGATAATTTGAGATTTAATATAAAATATATTTTATTTTTATTATTTTTAAATAATAACTTAAGATTTAATAAAAATATTTTTTAATATTTTATTATTTTTAAATATTTGAATTTATATAATTGATATATATAATTTATATATGTAAAATTTATATATATATATATATATATTGAGAGACTGGAAAGGATATAATGCAGAGAAAAAAAACAGGAGACAAGAGCATGGATAATAAAGTAATTATAATCTCTTTATGGATGATTTTAATAATTATTATTTTTTTCTGAAATTATTTTTTTGTTTTCACCTTTGTTAATAATTATTTATTTATTTTGCTTTTTTGGAATTCTCCATTTCATCTTACGGATTTGTGGAAAATTGAGAACGTCCGCGTGCCAAAATCAGCCGAAGATATGGCAGCAAAATTATTGGAAAAATGGAGCAAATTGTTGCGTTTAAGAAAGGTCAGTCGGCATAAACTCCAAGAAGTTATACCGGAAATGGATGCCCAAGTTTTACCGAGGGACAATAAGGAACAAATAGTTATAACAGCTAAGGTCATCAGATGAATTCTAAATAGAAAAGTTTTACGTGTAAATAGAACCTTGATTTCAATTAAATACAATTGACATTTTGACCAAAAAAACGTTTGTCGGCTTATATTATAAAATAAGTAGATATGATGCTTTACATGTGCTTTGTTTTGTTTTTTCTTTTCAATTGTACGTATATAAATATAATATAAATTATTAATATATTTAAAAATTATAAAAATATATATAACATGTGTATTAAATATATTATATTATTTTTATATTTATGAAACATATCTTATTTGTGTCTTATTTTTAATTATGTTTAAAATTTATAACGTCTTTAGGAGGAGGAATTGAAAATGGAAATGAGCGTCTGCAGCCTTGTTCAAAGTTACCCATAATAATAAAATTGAGATTCAATTATTTCAGGAGTGGAATAGAAGCTATCGTTGAAAAACATAATTACATGTTTATTCAAGGGTAGGCAGAGCTGCAATAAAAAATGAAGAAAAAAACTAACAGTGAGATTAATTTGCATACGGCAGCACAAATTTTTTGTTAGTAGTAACTTTCACTTGTTGGATGAAGTCATAAGATTCCGTGTAATTTGTGTTCTATTATTATTATTATTATTATTATTATTATTATTATTATTATTATTATAGATATATATATATATGATATATTAAATTTATATATTATTAGTAAATTAAATAATATCATTTAATTAAAAATAAAATTAATAATATTTATTTTTAAAAATTTTTAATAAAATAATATTATTTAAATTATTATAGTTTATCGGTGCATCAAATATAAATTATATTTTTTATTTTTAATAAATAATAAAAAAGTAAAAGATAAAACAATTAAAAATTTCTTATAAAAAGCATTGCCTCTTCCTGGTTTGAACTACAATACAATACAGGCTCAAAAAACCTAAGGTTGTTTCGGATCAAATACAATCATTGACATAATGGAACCAGAGGTCAAAGGCTGGAAAATTTTGGAGGATCTGACGACAAATGCTGATCAATTTCAGCAAAAGGTTTTGGAGGAGATACTATCAAAAAATGCAGCTACTGAATATCTTAAAAGGTTCCTCGACGGGCATGCAGACAAGGAACTTTTCAAGAAGAAGGTTCCTATAACGAATTACGAAGGTATTGAACCTTATATTGAACGCATTGTTGTCAATGGAGAGCCATCAGATATCCTTTTAACTGAACCCATCACTGGAATTACCCTAAGGTACGTACAAGTTTATTTGTTTTTGTTTTTTTTTTTTTTTCCTAAAATTTTTGTCTAGTACAATTTATTAACTGATCCAAATTCTTCATTAAAAAAAAATAGTAAACGAGCTGCTCTTTGATTCAGCTCTGGCACCTCGAGAGGACAGGCAAAGATGATGCCTTTAACAGACAAGCAATTGGACCAAATAACATACTGCAGAAGCATTGCTCTGTCAGTCGCACGCAAGTAAGAACCGTGATTAAACTCCAATATCTGTCTTGTTGTTAGATTGCAGGCTTAAATGACTAAGCACTTTTAAAATTTACAGATTTGTTGATGGCTTGGAGCGGGGGAAACAGATGCAACTGTTGTTCGTCCGACCAGATATTTATGTTCCGTCGGGCTTGCCTGCAAGACCTATCCTATCAAGCTACCACAAAAGCAAAAATTTTGAAAACTACGAGTCCAGTCTTTATACTAGCCCCCTTTCGACAATCGTGTGCTTAGACAGCAAACAAAGCCTATATTGCCAATTTCTCTGCGGTCTGTTACAACGAGATGACGTTGTATGCGTTGGTGCAGTCTTCGCTTCTGTTCTTTTCCGGGCTATGAGGTTCTTAGAAGATTATTGGAGAGAGCTTTGCTCTAACATAAGAACAGGTCTTCTAAGTGATTGGATTACTGACACTGGCTGCAAAAATGCTTTGTCATTAATGCTTACTAAGTCTAATCCCGAAAAAGCTGATTTAATAGAAGATGCATGTACCAATCAATCATGGGAAGGAATAATTCGGAGACTTTGGCCCAAAGCTAAGTACATTGATGTGATTGCTACAGGTTCTATGGCGCAATATCTTCCGTCACTTGAGTTCTATTGCAGTGGAGTCCCTATAGTTTCACTGCCATATGCTTCTTCAGAGAGTTTCTTGGGAATCAATCTTAAGCCTCTCTGCAAGCCTTCTGATGTATCTTACACCCTTGTTCCCGATGTGGCATACTTCGAGTTTCTCCCTGTAATGGACCATGAACACGTAACCAAAGAAGCCTATTCCAACACTGGTGAATGTGAGCAGAACAAGGAAGAAGCAATTGAACCCGTTGAACTCGTGAATGTGAAGCTTGGTCAATGTTATGAACTCGTTGTCACAACTTTTACGGGTAAGTTTTTCTTCTCTTTTATATTCGAATTACGTGTTATAGTGTTTTAGTCTATCAGAGGAAATACCTATATCTAAAGAGATGAAATTTAAGAGAATGGATTTAGCTTTAATTTGTTATATAAATAGTAAAAATAAAATGGACACACTAAATATAAATTAATTAAGTTTTAAAACATTTACATTTTGAAAGGATATAAAACGACAGACTTTAAATTTATAAATTAATTAAGTATTTCAAATAACAATGATAGATGTATGTTTACATATAGAAGTCTTATAAATCAGGTTGCAACTTGAAATTTTTTTAGATTTTTTAAATTACTATTTATAAATTAATAAAAAATTAAAATTTATTTTTATATTATTAATATTTTTATGATTAAATTTAAATAAAATTTTTATTATTAAATAATAATTCGAGTATGGCAAAATTATAATAAGTTTTGTCCAAAACTTGGCTAAATTAGGCCTACTTAGTAGCCCAAACTATGGATAACTTTGCTTTTCAATTCATTTACAACGAATATTAAATTTCAAATAGCAATGTTTGCATTGTATGTTGTTTTCAAAATGTTACTGGATAGGAAATTAGAGCTTAACTCTATTGAGATAACATTTAGCAAGTGTGAGATTCAAATTATAATATCAAAAATATTTTCCTTATCTTTAAGTTATTATTTCCATTTTACAAAAAATATATTATTATATAGTTTTTTTTAATGTAGTCGATATTGACCATACCAACCAATAAATACCAATTTTGAGGTAAAATGAATGGTACCAATATTGTATCATTTCAGTTGTTATATCGGTCTGTAACATTCCTCCTAATCTATGTTGATCATTACTAATCAATGTCAATTGGTAGTAGTGCATACTAGTCTGAACCAATTGGTATAAAGTTTAATTTTCTTTTAAATTTTTTTAAAAAATATTTCACTCTACGATTTTTTAAATCATTTTCTAATGTTTTTGTTCTCGACATTCTTATTATTTTAAATTACTTTTAAAAATAAAAAAGATTTATTAATTTAGGCTTAAACCTCAATAAAAGTTAAAAATATGTTAACGGGGTTAAGTATAAAATTTTTTTAAAAATAAAAGTTGTGCATGAAATAAGCTTGTTCAATGATCAGATTATTAGTCAAGTCTATTCGGGCTAGTTCATGGATAAGTGAAATTTTTTGCTATATAAGCTTGACCCGGCTAAGCTCTTGGGCTTCTCTAATATTACAATATTAAATTTAAATATTGTATATATGATATTAAAATTACAAATAGTATACAAATTTTTCATAATGAATAAATTTTTTCTTTTATTTTAAAATGTTATAATTCATGTTGCATGTGTAAAAGATTTAATAAGAATTGACCTCTTAATGTCAAGGAAAAAAAATCTTTAGTCTATAAAATAATTATAACAAAATTATTTCATAATACAAAAAAAATACATAAGGTTACATTCATTTAGAAAAAGTAAAATAAATTAAATACATAATTTCTATTAGATATTGTAATTATTTGACTCTCTTTCTTTTTTCCCTTACGAGCATAGAATTAAAAGTTATTAATATATTAATTACTGTAAATGAATATATTTGATTAATTGAAAAGGTAAATAAAGAGAACCAAATTATAATGAATGAATTCTAAACAAAATATTTTACGAGGAAGACCAATTCAAAGCATTTTAAAGAGGTCAAATATAATTTTAAAGCGCTTATAAAAGGGTCTTAGAAGATTTGGTGGGGCCAAGGCGTTTGTCTACCCTCTAAATCCATCTTGATTAAACCTAATAAATAATAATTTATTATATTCTTTTAAAAATTTATATTTAATTTTTTATTTGATTTTTTTTTAAATTTTAGATATTAAATATTTATAATTTTAAAATTTATATGTGCATATAAATATTATACATGTAATAAAGATATATTTGTATATGTATATAATATATTTTGTTAAATAACTTGATAAAAAGTTATAAATATATATATATGTACAAAAAATATTTAAAAAATATGAATCAATTCAAAATAGTATGTTGAAATATCGAAACCAACATATATTAATATCAAAAATAAAAAGGCGTAATATAAAAAATAACCCTTGAACTATATCTTTTATTTTTTTCACTTTGGTACTTTATAAGTTTTTGTTTTCAATTTGATACATATAATATAATTCCGTCAGCTGGTTTGATATGTTATCTTAATACTGTTAGTTAATGATGATGTGAACTAATTAGATTATGACATGTGGTAATTACTATTATATTAGTGACATATGTTATAATCTCATTAATTGAAAGAAGTCAAAAGTTTACTTTTTTAAAGACGTTAGGGCTAAAATATCAAATTAATAATTAAATTATAATACAAGTACCAAATTGAGAACAACATTTTTTGAATATCAAAGCAAAATAAAAAACTACAATTTAAAAACTATTTTTTTATTTAAGCCAAACAAAAACGATATGTATATGGGCATGGTAGTTGGCACTTTGGTTTCTCTTCAAGTCAAACTTACCGAAGGTGTACCGTCATTTGCTCGCAGACAAGCAGGGACAGATCTAAGCCCCCAGTTCCTCTAAAACTATCTTTTGGTCCATCAGCTTTTGTTTATATTTCAATTTAACCCTTACTTAGCCCTTTGAATTTTTAAAAATTCACTTCAAAGTTTTTTCTTTTTTTTTTCTCAACATTCATTGAATCCATCAACTCTCGTAATTCAACAAGAAATATTCTGAAGTATCAGTCAATTTATTCAATGCATCATTGTGTATATTTAAAAACTCTCCTTTTGATCCTAATTTACTTGACTGCTGTAATATAAATTCTGAAAATTTCCTTTTCTACGTGGCTCAAAAGCAGTAGTTATTATTTCTTGTAAAAGATAAAAGAATAATCATATGCTTTCGTTTTTGTTCAGTAGATCAATTGTTTATATTTTTTCCTATTTTTTAAATAATTGTTTTAGGTCTGAATAGATACAAAATTGGAGATGTTCTTAAGGTAACTGGCTTTCATAACAATGCCCCTCAATTTCAATTCGTGCGGAAACAAGATGTGGTTCTAAGCGTTGATATTGAGAAAACTAGTGAAGACGAATTGTTAGAGGCAATTACACGAGCAAAGCTCCTTCTTGAGCCGTTTCACATAGCCTTGGCGGACTATACTAGCTACGCTGATTTTTCAACAGTACCAGGGCACTATGTACTGTTCTGGGAGCTTAAGACCCAAGGAAGCAGCGACTTGCCAGAGTTGATAATAGAGCAATGTTGCTCCAGCGTGGAGGAATCATTGAATTATTTATATAAAAATTGCAGGATAGGAAACACAGTTGGGCCTTTAGAGATAAGGGTGGTCGAGCAAGGAACTTTTGATGCGCTCATGGACTTCTACATATCGAAAGGATCCTCTGTTAGCCAGTATAAAACACCTCGATGCATCAAACTTGACGAAGCTTTGAAGATTTTGGACTTTAGGGAGGTCGGAAGGTATTTTAGCCAAAAAGTTCCTGCTTAAAAGCCATCGGAAGGCAACTAAATAAAGGAAGATCAATGGCGATAATTGATAGACATATATATAAGTTATGGTGGTCAAACATAAACATAGGTCTCTTCGAGTTCTTTTAGATTAAGTGTTTTGTTCTTTTGTTTGTCTTAGTTTGTTTGTTTAAATTTGTATTTGCTCTTTTGCCTTTAGTCGTTTTTTAGATAAATAAGCGGAGAGACTGGCGCCTGCTCTTGGAGGCTTGCTTGGCCACGATGTAATAAGCTGAGATTGTTGTTAATGATTTGTCATTGATTAATATATTTTTGTTAATGACTGCGAAATTGCTGTAAGCATTCGATAATATGATTTTCCGACTTTCCCAAAAAGCTAAAATATTAAAAAAAATTCCTTTAACTTTATTATTTTTATTTAAATACAATCTTACACCTTTATTTTACTTAAATAAGCTCTTACGCTTTGATGTATATCTAAGGAAGTTATTATTTTAAATGAAAATTTTATTTATTTTTAAATTCTATCCATAAGCTAAGCCTTAGGCATCGTATTTCCTAATTCAAGTGGATTCGGTCTTACTTGAATTACAATTTAATAATAAAAAAATTTTATTTAAATATTATAGTTATAAAAAATATAAAAATATTTCTATCAAATTATAAACAATAATCCGAGCTTTTAAGCCTGGCCCATTTTGGCTGTGGTAAGAAATTTGAAAAATTTTCAAGTTGATAACTAACATATGGACACCTTTATTTTATATTAAGGGTGTATTTAAGTTTAAATTAAAGGTTAAGATTTTGATGGTACAATTTAAAGATTAATGATTTATTTAAATATAAGAGTTGATGAATCATTTAAGTGAAATAAAAGTACAAAAATTTATTTAAATAAAATATCATAGAGATTTATTATTTTAGCCGTAAGAATGCTTGTAAAAAGGTAAGAACTTGTAAAACTACGTAGGGAGAATTCCCGACAAAAAAAAAAAAAGACTGAGAATTATTGAAAGGGAAGTGAAATACAAAAACATAATTTGCAAAAATAATAATAATAATTATTATTATTAAAATTATTAATAAAAAAACTATAATTACTCTTTTATCTAAGATTTCATTCGTTTCTCTGTTGTTACCATTCTTTGCATTTTTAATGGAGAGTAGGTTCCCAACAAAGGAACCAACACGTTTATATATATTGTCGTTTGTGTAATATTAATTGTTTTCTTCTTGTTCTGATGTCATGTAATAATATCATGTTCAAAGTTATCACATCTAAAAATATTTTTCTACTTTCTTAATACTAATTTTTTTGATAAAATTAGGAATGAGAGAAAAGATGCTTAGAATTGAACTCAAGCTTATATATTAACTTTAATGCACTCCTAATCACTATGCAAAGTGCTCAAAATAGTAATTATTTATTATAATAATTATAAATTAATAGTTTTAGTTCGCCGATCATTTTCTAATTTTTCTAAAACTTAAGAAAATTTGATCATATGAATCCCCATAGGGTTCTATTCATATGTGGTTCTCCCGTTTCACTAAGAATTTGGAGTTCTTTTTATAATTTTAATTATATTAAAAAGTAATTATTTATTTAAATATTTTTTAAAAATTTTAATATAAATTTATAAATTAAAATAATTATATTTTATTATAAAACTTGAAATACAAAACTTAAATATTCAAGTCACTTCCTCATAAATAAAAATTATTACTAAATAAATTTTAAATTAAAAACATAAAATTAAAAAATATTTTTTTAAAAAAATCAGTTGACAAATTCATAAAAGATAAAACTTAATTAAAATTTCTTTTACTAACGAGATTTCATTTTCTTTAATCGTGGGAGTTCAAGCCGACTTACTACTTGCTAATATTTCTTTTTTATTCTTAGAGGATAAAAAATAATTGCAAAATATTTTTTCACATTTTTTCCTCATTAATACTCATTTATTGTAATAATTATAGATAATAAAGATTTTAAATTCATTCGTTTTGTATTTCTTTAAAAAACTTTCCTCTTCTTATGGCATGTTTTGCAAGAAAAATTCTTTATTAATAACTATTTATGATAATTACAATAAATAATAAATATTTTTTGGTTTATTAATTAATTTTGCAATTCTTTCAAAAAATTTTCTCACGGTACTATCCGAATTAGCATTCGATTCAAAAATAATCACCACTTCAATCCAAATGTATTAAATATATGAATTTATTATTTTTTTTAAATTAAGCAATCACTAAATATGTAAATGGATATCGGATAATATCGAATATCTTAATTCGTTATGCATATAAATAAACTAGATTTGGATAATTAATTTTGATATTTGACACTATCCACAAAAAAGTTAAAACGGATTTGGATAACGGATATCGAAAGGTTTATGTCCAAATCTACTCTAAATCTATTATGAATCATAAATACAAAACTCAAATATATAATATCTAAGTTTACAAATATAGATAAGATGACTTCGGTTACTATTATCATCTTTAATCATTCAAGTTAAAAATTATGTGTTTCCCTATTAATAATTTTCTTATTAATAATTATTTATTAACTTACTTTAAATTTGAAATAATTTTAAGTTAATAATTCATTTTGTAATTTGACCAAACAACTTGAAAAGAAAAAATTAAAAAAGAAAAAAAGCTGGCTACCAGCATTTGATCCCTTGTGGGATCATTTTAATATATACTAGAGTTATGCCCCGCTTCCTGGCGTTTTTATTTTTAGATTCTTTTATAAAATTTAGTTATTATTAAAAAATAATTTTAACTTAAATTTTATTAAATAATAATTATGCATTTAAATTTTGTATTTAAAATTGAGTATAGATTTTAAATCAATTTAAAGCATAAATTTATTATTTTAAATATATCATTTAAAAATAAAATAAAAAACAAATGATATTTTTTAATTTTTATGCTTTTAATTAATTTTAATAAAAAATTAAATTTAAATTAAAATCTATAAAATATTATTTATCTAGTTAAATTTTCATTCAAAATCAGTTATGAATTTTAAACAGATCTGTAAGTCAACATATGAATCAATTATTTAAAATACATTATTTAAAAATAAAATAAACTAATTCTTAAAATAAATTTATTTTTTAAAACTTTTTTCATCGATTGACTCTGGTATGAATACTAAATTAACCTTAGAGTTGACATGCAAATAAATTCCTTTAAATCAACTATTTAAAATAAAAATAAAAATGATTAATAAAATATTTTTCAAGTGGATTTGGTACGGATTTTAAATTGACCCATGAATCAACATAAGGATCAACTTTTTAAATATATCATTTAAAAATAAAATAAAAATAATTCATAAAATCAAAATAAAAAAAAATTTCCAAGCAAGTCATGCACAGGTCTTAAATTAACCCGAAACTTAACTAACAGACCATCCCTTTTAAATATATCATATAAAAGCTAAATAAAAATATCAATTAATAAAATAATTTTCGTAACTTATTATGTACTTGTCAGGTACGTATTGTAAATCAACTCGCAGGTCATGTATGGAACAACTCCTTAAAATACATCATTTAATAATAAAATAAAAACTTAAATATAAAAAACTAAAGTAATTAATAGAATATATATTTTATTTTTTCTTGAGCTGGTCAAACACATATTCTAAATTGACTCACAAATTATTCTAAAGATTAATCCATTAATAAAAAAATAGAAATTAAATATAAAAAAGATAAAATAATCAATAAAATAATTTTTATTTTTGTCGAATGGATTTAGTACAGATTTTAAATCGGTCCATGCATTGCCGAGTGGATAGACCCTTTGAATACAGAGTTAAGAAAAATAAAAAACTAAAAAGCTTAAAAATAATTAATAAAATAAATTTTTCTTCAATTGGGTTAAGTGCAAATATCAAATTGATATATAAATTCTCATGTAGACCATCCTTTTAAAATACATAACATTGGCTTCTTTTTTATGTATGTAGTATAGATGTTAATTATAAATTGAATTACAATGATCAACTATGCAAAGACATAATATAAATGCACACACATATATATAAATAATAGTCAAAACACAATAAAAAATAATATGAACCCAAATACACGAATGCATCAGTATACATAAATGAATAATTAACCTGTAAAAACTTATATAAATTTATAATACTTTAGATATACAAAAAAAAAAAAAGAAAACAGCACATATAAAAAATAATTCAAACAAAACATAAAAAGTAATAGGAATACAATGTTAATGCACTAATGTGTAAAAATATAAATAAACTAGCACAAATTATTACCCCGTAAAAATTTATAATATTTTAAATACTCAAAAAATATAAATACGAATGTATAAATTATTTTTTTCTCTTTTCTTTCTCTATCCTTTTTACCTTTTTTCTCCCTCCCTTCTTTCTCTCTTTTTTCGTGTACTGAAAAAAAATACAGCACAAGATGAATTTGTATAGCTAATTATATATATATATATATATGTATATGTTAGATTATATACACAAATACCCTAAATAATTCTCTAATCATATTTTGTACTACGTCTTAGTTGGCAAAATTTAAGCTTGCTAAATTTCAAATTATGCAACCACAATGAATAGGACAACTTCTACATATTTTTATAGATGTATAGAAGATATACTAGTATTTAAATCTCTCTAACGTTAGGGTTTATTCAATTTTTTATAAAATTTTAAATTATTTAATTATAATAATTAATTTTAAATTATATTTATGATAATTGTTTAGTTTTAAATAATTGAATACAAATTTTAGTACATATAAAAAGATATGAACAATTTATTATAATTGTTCAGGTTCAAGAACAAATCTTTAATTAATGTACGAATAATTTATTGAAAAACATTATTTAAAAATAAAATAAAAATAAGACAAAAATTTTTTTGAGTTGATGACGTATGGATAATAAGTTCTCTCGATTAGACATACGTACTAACTTTCTAAAATATATTATTTAAAAATAAATAAAAAAATTTTTAAACGAATCAGGTGCAGGTTTTAAATCACTTTAAATAAATTATTTAAAACATATAACCAAAATAAAAAATTATTTTCCCTAAGTGGGTTGAGTACAGACGCTAAATCTACCTATGCAAGAACATATAGACCGACTACTTTAAATACATCATTTAAAAATTAAAAAAATAAAATTTTCTTTGAGTGAATTGGATACAAATCACAAATAAAAAATAACAAAATAAATTTTTACTTAATAGAATAACTATATGATTAAATGATAGGGATGTCTAAAGCCCCATTTAGCATTATTGTTGGCATAGCTTTTGGGGTTAAAAATTACTTTTCATAGCAAACATAATACTAAACGGACAAAAAATTTTAGCTTTTACATTTAAAATCTTGGTTGGCAACTCAAAATAAAAAGCCAAGAAAATGAAGCTTTTATTGGTTTGAAAACTGGGTTTTGGATAAAATAACTTTATTATCTTCTCATCTCTAAACTTTTATTATTTTAAATATATTTTGTTGATATTTTAACTTCTCAAAATACTTTTTCACAGTAATGCTAAATATTTAAAATTCTTAAACCATATTTTTTCGACTCGAGTTTTATCTAACTCAAGCTTTCTCCACTAACAAAACTGAACTAAGCTTAAATCTGCTAGAAGATAGGGGATGGCAAGGCTGTCTTGAGATGGGATGGCCATGTCCTTTTAACAAGAAAGGAATAAGTCTTAGCAATATAGTCAATTAAGTTTTTCGCCTTGTTAATCGTAGCTATTAGGCTAGGCGTTTCCTCCTTAAAAATCGCTTTGTTTCATTAGATCCAGATATTCCAGAGGGTACATCCAATTTTTCTAAATAGCTAGGAGCTGCTTTATAGTTAGTGGATGAGATCCATGTCTAAATCCAGCAGATGATGTCAGAGTTCTCAAAGCCATTTGGATTCAAATCATAGAGATGACTAGTTGTTTCAGCCTTATCATGACATAAAACACATATCTCATCCACATTTTTAGCTCTTCGTTTTTAACTCCACTTTGCATGGTAGGCAATTATTACAAATCTTCCATAAGAACAAGATGATTTTGAATTGGAATCGTAGGTTCAAAAGTTGTTTTCTAGAATTGCCTCAACTCATGTTTTGTAGGGGACTTACCCTAATTACTTTGGTAGTCAGAGGCTGCAAGATGGTAAGTAAACTTAACTAAAAAGTCTCCTAAAAAACTATGTTTCCACACAATTTTTTTATCTATCCCAAGTAGGGAAAAGGGTTTACTTATGACGCTTATCACTGTTGATTGGCCTCAGAAAGATACAGCTATGGTATTATTCCAAGAACGCCAATTGCAAATCATAATAAGACTGACTGTATCTGGGACAAGGGTTCAGCATTAGGGTAATAACATCCCAGGATGAGGATCTTACCATTGATAAAGGTAATTGTGCATCTTCCTTAGAATAGCCATTCAAACCTCAAGAGCGTAAATCCCAACCATAGAGTATGCTCTTTCAAACCAAGGAATCACTAGGATGCGGTTGCACTTGCATAAAGCAATGTCATTGGTAGCATTTCCTACCTAAAATAGTATCCAAAAGCCAACGTTCCTTTCTTACGATTTTCCAAGCTTGCTTAGCAAAAAGGGTTTGTTTATATTTTTTTGTCTTCCTGAATCCTAGGCCTCCTTGATATTTAGGGCCACATAGTCTATTCCATCCCATAAGGTGGATTTGCCATTCTCCTTCATCAGTCTCTAGCAAAAGTTCCTAACTACTTAGCCACTTTTGTCACAAATAGTGCTTTAAAACATGAAAGCTGATAAATAGGAATATTGTAAAGGGTGGAGAGGAGTGTACGCCTTCCACTAGATGGAAAGAGCTTGGTTTTCCGCAAAGAAAGTTTAGAATCCAATTTGTGGAGCAGTGGTCGGAAAAATTTGCCTCAAGCTTGTAAGCTATAAAGATTGTAGCCCAAGTATTTACTTGCTTTGTTTAACGATTTGACATGAAAAATCCTTTTAAACAGGCAAATGAACTTAAGACGGTAGTTGCGAAGTATATTTAGTTCAGAGTTTTTAAAGTTGATCTGTTGACTAGACATATAACAGAATAGTTTTATAAAAGTCTTAAGGTTATGCAGTGCTTCCCAATCTATTTCGAAGAAAATAAAACAATCATTACAAAAGTCGATGATTAATTCGTATTCTCTATCTATTAGATATCAATAGGCCTATAAACGTGTATAAATATAAAATACGTATATTAATACATAAGTTATCATAAGTAGATATACGGTGTATAAATATATTGCATGATTGATATCTATAGTAAACAAAAAATTATTCTCATAATATATATTTGAAGAAAAAGAAAATTTAGTTGTTGGCATATCTGAATCGAATTGGGTCTGAGCCTAGACTTAGGCTAAAAATCTAAGTGAGTCTTATCCTTTTCGAGCCCAACTTATTAACGTTTAAAATTAAATCAGATTTTGTCTAGTATAGTATGGACAAAGTATTCATATCTAATTTCAAATTTTAAAATCATTATCTGATTTAATATTCAAAACGGAATTTTATCTTGATTTTGAGGGATATAGGGGAATGGTGTTTAGTTTTTAAGGGTTTTTTTTTTTCTAGAAAAGAAAATCAAAACTAGACAGTTTTACAAAAGATATTTATTTTTTTCTCTACTCCTCTCCTCTGTGTATGATCGTCGTGGTCACTTCGTAGAGGGAGATAGCACTTCTGTGTTGCAATGAAATGTGCTTTCAATATACAACGTGATTGAGGAGGCTTGGGAGATGATTTGTGGATATTGTCAAGCATTCGAGAGGCAGACAAATTT
Organism: Adansonia rubrostipa; assembly: GCA_038381775.1. NCBI lineage: Eukaryota > Viridiplantae > Streptophyta > Magnoliopsida > Malvales > Malvaceae > Adansonia > Adansonia rubrostipa. The sequence continues at coordinate 17,116 of JBBYHM010135311.1, read as the reverse complement.
CGTCTTAAGATCAAAGGTCTCGAACCTTTACTCGATCAAATCTTCGAATTTGATAAAACCAAAATTTATGTATCTTTGTCCGCCTAATTAATTTATTTGATTTATTTTAGATATATACATATAATCGTTTGTTCGTGTATATAGCAATATTTAATACTACAATCCGTAAGAAACCAGCGTTTTTCATCTTTATATTCACCGATCTGTTAATATTGGTTTTGATCGTTCATTTTTAATACTGCTGTTTTTGGGTTTGTTTGATTATGAATTATCTGTATAATCTTGCACACTGTTGGTATAATTTTTTGGTGAGACCAATTCCTTAAAATAAAATAAAAAAATCCTACCTTGAACTATGATTCAACCTTTGCCTCTTTTACTGCCCGTATTAATTCTTATTACACTGATTTGTGAGTTTGATAAAAAAAAAAAATTGGTTCGGTTCAATTCTGGCTATTTCAAAAGTCCATTACACTGCCTATTTACCTTTTGATTCCATTTTGTGGTTTGTATGTTGGAATCATTTCATTATTTATTTGATAACATATATTTACATATATTTTTATTTGGTTTTCTGATTGTTTCTTTAAAATTGTTTGAGTGTATTCAATATTGCTTTGCTGCTTTATACGTGTACAATAATTGTTCCAGTATCTTGTCTGGTTTTATAATATTTTATATTAAATACATATATATATATATATCTTTGCATTTATTTTTTGAGCAACTTGTTGACTGCATTGTTTACCTTACGATATATATTGTTTATACTTTTATACTGTTCTCTTTGTATGTGACAATATATATATTGTTTATATATATATATATATATATATATTATTAGTCATTCTGGCTCCTTTCATTTCTTCGACAATTTTATCCTTTGTCAGCATTGTTTGTAGGTTTTTTTTATTAAAATAATATAAATTTTTTTTATTTACGTAAATAAGTCGTTTTCAGATTATTTACCGAAATAAGTTAATTTTGAAAATTAGTTGAGAAATTACTATTTCAAATGACGATTTCTCAATTGAAAATTTAGTTGAAAAATCGCTAAATCAAATGACGATTTCTCAATTTGTTATAAGAAATCGACAAATGAAATTTCGATTTCTCATCAGTTGCAAATCTGACCAAAATAATTTTTTAGTTAATTAGGAAATCGTCATATTTCCCAGCTAAATTATTTTTTTATTTTTTTGTTAAATTATAAGGGTCACATACCCGTGACCCTTATAATTTAGGCTTTCGCAGCCTTTATAAAGGGATATGTCATATCCCTCTAAGGTCACGGGTATTGGTACCTGTGACCTTTGCCTGATGGAGGGATGGAGGGAGCTCTCTATAAAAGGAGCTCCCTCCTTTGATAGAGAGCTCATAAAACACAAAAAATTTTTACGAAACGAATATAATCAAGTTAAGGTGCTATTGAAAGTTAAGTAATTGAGTTAAAGCTTTTTTACAGGTATGATTTAATTTTATTTGTAAAAGTAATTTTCGATCTATTTATATAAATTTAATTTGCAATTGTGTTTTATTTTCATCTGTAAAAGTTCATTCATGTTGAATATAATTAATTATACGCAACATTTATTTTAATTTTTATGTATTATTTTTTAGATAATTCATCTTAAAATTATACAATTTAGTTTGATTGTATTAGTATTTTGGTTGAAATATTATGGTGTTGTCAATTTTTATTATTAAATATAAATTATTCAGTAATGGTTAAAGTGATTTTTGCTGTAATCAAGTTAATTTTTTGTTCACTTGATGATTGTAAGGAAGAAGTTGAATTTAACTTAGAAGTGTTTAAATATTTCAAAGATATGCGATTTTTTTTGTAGAAATTTAGTTTAATTTTTGTTTTAAGGCTAGGTAATGATGAATTTAAATAAATTTTTTTGTTGTAAGAAAAATTTTGATAAATTCAATGGCGTCATGATCATTATCATCATCATCGTTATTGGGATTATAAGAGTATCATATATCATCAAGGGTATTATCTGAGGTACTAAATTATAAATTTTGTTAATGATATATTTAAAACAGTATAAGTTACAAATTTTACAAGTAATGAATTAATGACTTTTTAAGCAGGATACTCGGTTTAAAACACAATCCTAGAAAGCATTTTTTGAACCATCGAATCCATTAATTGAAGACTATTTAAGAAGAGCTGGTTTTACCATGTAGCCCTAGTTAACCTATATCAATATGAGGTAGGATTAATACGTGCGTTAGTTAAACGATGGAGGCCTGAGACGCATACATTTCATTTTCCATACGGTGAATGCAAAATCACACTAGAGGATGTTGCACTTCAATTGGGTCTACCAATTGATGGGAAGGAGGTAACAGGGGGAAGTCTGCTACATTGGGAGGCTTTATTCGAAGAATTTTTAGGTGTGATCCCTCTCGAAACTTCATTTAGGGCTCAACTATCAAAATGACTTGGTTGATAGAAATGTTTCGTTATATCCCTGAACATGCAACTGAACGACAACTGGAACCGCTACTTGAGCGTATATTTTATACGTCATTGGTGGAATGTTAATGCCCGATAAATCTGGAAATCGAGTACATTTGATATATCTTCCACTTTTGGCAAATTTGAATGAAGTAAAGAAGTATAGTTGGGGTTTTGCATGTTTAGGGTTCTTGTATAGGGAACTCGATCATGCAACAATTAGGGTGACACATGACATATGTGGCTGTTTAATGCTGCTGCAGTCATGGGCATGGTACTAACTTCCATTTCTTGCACCGATAGTTAGAGAAAATTATGTATATCCCCTTGCGTTAAGGTAATAAATATAAGTATTATATTTATTCTTGGAGAACTTACATTTGCATGCGAGTTATTCATATTTTATATGTATTTGAACAGATGGTGTAGTTTGAATTAGTTTGTCATACAACTACGGACGTTGAAAGCATTAGAGTACGACTGGATCGCATGGGACATACTACGGTAAATTTTGTAATAATTTACCTTAAGTACATGCATTTTTAAGCTAACTTATTGCATATGATCAATATTAATTTTTGTCTATTTTTTTACAGTTTCTATGGAGGCCATATATTACAGATGAAATTATGCCATGCCTCCCATCAGAAGCCTTCCAAAATAGCCACATCTGGAGAGTAAACACAGCATTAATATGTTTTCAGATTGTAGAATGGCACCAGCCGGATAGGGTCTTACGTGAGTTTGAGATGCAACAAGCAATCCCTCAACCACCTGTGAACCTTGACAAAGTTCACAAAGTTGATATGCGCCGTAATCATGCAGAAAATTGGGCTTAAAGGCATTCAAACTAGATCCATCAGTGTAGAAAACATTCAAGATGAATTGTTCAGGGTCCTGAAATTGTGTACAAAAATTTCTCACCATCACATGGTTTTATACTTAAGGCTAACCATTTTTTTCCATCGTCGGGACTTCAAGATGTGAGGAGTAGCTCACATTATTAACAAACTTTAAATCCAGACCCTCCTATGGAGCATCACAGGCATACTGGATGGCATGGAATTAATCAGAGGAAGAATTAACCTATTTCAGTAGAAGCTGATGATACCAATGCACCTAGGATATCCTTCAGTCATCCTGAACTAGAGCATGATCTTGGGGTATCATCTAGTCGCAGGTATTCATTCAGTCACGGTGGGGATGATAATGATAGGTGCTATCGGTCGGAGCTGCCCACCAGTAGGTTATATGCCAACCTTTCGACTCCTATGTCAACTGTAGCACATATGAGAAGCGTATGTCAGTTTGGAACCCCCTTGGAGAATGGTACCCTCCCTAATTTTAGCCCACCACATACTACTTCCATAGGTAGTGGGTTAGGGTTTTTTTATATGACGGACGTTACTAGGGTTATAAGGGAATAAAGGGATTCTATGCCGACTTAAGAAGAAACCACTGAAGAAGAAGCACCGGCGGTGGAGTAAGAGCCCAAAGACGTCAAACTAGGGGCTTACGTGGCAATGAAGATGAAAATGTTGAACGAAGAGTATTGCCACCACGTAATAGGAGAGCCCCGCGTTATTGTTCTACACTGCGCGATAGGGCCCCCCATCAATAGATATAAACTTGTATTACTCATCTATATTATACAGTTTATAGTCTTATAGCTTTATAGTTATGCAGTTTTAGGGTGTTATACAATGTTGCAAATGTTATACATTTGTATTGTAAAATTTTTTTTTATGTTTCTAATGTTGGAAGATAATTAGTAAAAAATATTTTATTATGTTTATTACATTGATATAATGTATATTAAAATAATTGTGTAGGTTACATGTTCAATGCATCATATCATTATTATTATATTAAAATAATTAATAACTATATCATAAAGATATTGTATAATAGTAATTATATTATAATAAATTCTAATAATATATGGTTATATGATCATTATATTATAAATATTAATTTCTTATAGTAATTAAATTATTTTCTATAATATGTGTTTCTATTATTTATGTTGCAAGATAAATAAAATAAACGTTAATTGCATTTCATTAAAAAATAACATTTACATCATGAAATTGAAAGTGATTAATTTTACACATATAAATAGTTAATTATATGTAATATAATTATAAACAAAAACTGATAATCAATGATGCGAACTTTCCCCCGATGTGCCGACTTAATAAGGGCAATTTTTCTGGCTATGGCCTTCATTCCTACATAGTCCACAACGCTTTGGTTGGCCTCTCTCCCTAAGATCCATTTCATTACGAGTTTGACTTGATTTTGGTCGACCTTTGGGATCTCTCCATATTTATTGATTAGGGCATAGTTGTGGACCATTATATTCCAGCTAATAAGCTTTATTCTCGACGGGTTGGAACTCATGTCGATAAATAGTGTTTATAGTCCCTAGTCTATAAACATTGTCCACATATAGCATGCAATCTATATGGATATGAGCACAAGCAGCAACATGTGAACATGGGTACTTGTGCACTTGAAACTTTCCATAGTCACACCATCTCTCATTAAGATTTACTTTGTATGTCAAAACTATAACTCCCTCTTAGGTGTTTTTTAACTCCTCAACCACGAAAGATTGATTTGTTCGTGCAAACCCTTGAACAAGGTGTGAGTTAGCTTTTCTTCGATTTTCTTGCATGACATTTATGACTGTTTCACAATAATTGTGCCCTTCTGCCATCATTGCAATCTGCTTATTCCCTATCATCCTAAATAATTTTGCTAATCTATAATATGTGACTTTCACCAAAGCAGTTATAAGAAGATGACAAGTCCCCTTCAACACCAAATTTATACATTCAGCCAAGTTTGTCATCATATGTCCATATCGTCTTCCTTCATCATATGATTGTGCCCACTTCTCTCGTGGGATCCTATTAAACTAATCGATCGCTTTTGTATTCTCCGCATGAAGATTTTCATATTGCCACTGAAAATGGGGTCGTTGCAACTCGTACGCTGAAAAAATAAAATGATAATTTTTGGACTTATTAAAAACTGATGGATAAACATTAAAATTGATAAGATTGTAAAAGAGTAAATAACCATAAATGCAATTACATACCCATATTAACAACTTGTCGATAACTCCTTATTGTTAAACCTCCTCATAAAGTTGGCTGCAATATGTCGAATGCAGTACACAAAATATGCACACGGAGGTTTCCATGCACTACCTGAGTCTCTGCTCACAAATTTTATGGATTCGTGTTGATCAGATATTAAGCATATCCCACGTTGTCTGACAACATATCTATGTAAGTTGTTTAGAAAAAAAGATCATGCCTCCTTTGTTTCACCCTCTAAAATGGCAAAGACAATTGGTACTATGTTTTGATTGCCATATTGTGCAACAGCTAACAATAATGTTCCTTTGTATTTTCTATATAAGAATGTACTGTCTACCTAGACAACAGGTTTACAAGAGAAATGCCTTCAATACAAGACTTGAATGTCCAAAAAGTCAAAGGAAAATACATATACCTTACACCATTTGATGACCGTGGTATGCAAGTACAGTTTGTAATTCCATTATTTTGTTAGGAACAAAATGTTGCATTGCACCCAACCATTTTGGAAGATCATTGTATGATTTATCCTAATCTCTATAGAGTCGAACAATTACCTTCTGCTTCGCTATCCACGCTTTCCTATAGGAGGTCATGTATCCATACCTATTCCGTATCTCGATAACCAAAACTGAGATGAAAATGGCCAGATTTTCTTGTACTAAGGACAAAATGCATGAACATATCATGTTGGAATCTAGTTTCATGTGATCTTGTAAAATACGCCCAGATGCACAAGTATGAGGCCCATTATACTTTCTAATCTCTCATACTTATGTCTTCTTCAATAATTTTGCCCTTATACTCTAGTTGCAACTGGCGCCATACATTGTACACTGGCCGTGATATTTGTTTGATGACGGTTCTACTACTCTATAATCTACAGAGTTCTTGATATTATAGTGCTTTATAGTAGAAACCACGACCTCTTTTGTTGCAAACTGCATCCTAATGCAGAGCTCACTACTAAATGGATTTTAGCTTCTCGAAAACTATAATGTTTGAGCATATTCTGAAAAATTTGCTACATGCATTGTATCCAGATCGAGGGTGCACATATGGAGAGGTAGCTCATACTGATAAAGAAGATCGCTAGCTCCACTAGTAGATAATAAATGAGAAGCGTTGATATCACCACCAATATCTGGGCATGGGTCATGGTAGTCATCACTATCATCAGCTTTAACATACTCTTCTGGTTCACTAAAGTCACTAACATAATCACCATGGGCTCCATATGACACTTTAGGATCAGCAGCAGATGAACTTGGCCCTCCATATTCTATTTCAACACCTCTAATTAGAGAGTCTATCATTATAAAGTTGTTTGGCTTATCATCTTCACCGCTTAAAACTGTTGGTGACATAGATGAATAATGAAAAGATTCGTACTATTTATTTATCACCACTTGTGTATCTGGAGGAGGTTGAAATTTAGGATTCCTAAAAGGCCATGACATATACGCATCTGTAGTAGGCATGTATGAAGCTTCAACATAATGATGTACATCCTCAAGGTTAGCATATAGCTTAATTGCACCGACATTAGGAAATTGCTAATAAAAATCAAACATGCATCTGACATCATCATCATATTCAAGTGGGAACGTCCTCTATCGGACGCGTCCTTCTCCCATAGAAATAGGAAGCCTATACTTGATATCTGATACTTTGGTTCTACTTGTAGCTCTGCTTTTTGCACTAATTTTTACCTTTAATTCCTCTATTGTAATGTTTTCGTCAATTCTGATAGTTCTAGGATGGTCACTTTGAAAGGTAACACCTTCTTCATTATTGAGAATTTCTCCATTAGAATAAACAAATGCAACAAATCTATTACTCATGTTGATAAGATGAAAATAAACAAAATGCTAACAATTGAAAACTGAGAAACAAAAGAAAAGAATAAAGAAGCACTATCACTAAACTAAGAAAATAACAATAGCAGCTAAGAATGAAAATGACAATAAAAATAACAATAATGAACATATATTTATAATGCAACATAGTCAACAAAATTTTTTTCCCATTCAAAATGTCTGAATTTGTCCCATGCATTCGTCTAATCTTTGCAGTCTGACATTTATAATCCATGCATTAGTCTCATCAACTAAAAATGATATCAGAAGGAATCTGATTCCCATGCATTAGTTTTATCAACTTATTTCATATCCAAAGGAATATGATTCCCATGCATTGATCTCATCAATTTTTTTTCATATTAACAAAAATTATCTTTCTCATGTATTAATCTCATCAACTTATTTAATATAAGAAAGAATCTAATTCCCATGCATTAGCCTTATCAACTTATTTTCTATCAGAAAAAATCTGATTGCATGCATTAGTCTTATCAAACTATTTTATATTAGGAGAAATCTAATTGCATGCATAAGTCTCATCAATTTATTTCATATCAGAAAGAATCTAATTCCATACATTAGTCTCATCAATTTATTTCATATCAGAAAAAATCTAATTATCTTGCATTAATCTTATCAACTTATTTTATTTCAAAAAAAATTAATTTTCATATATTAGTCACGTCCTTTCAAACATAAATAAAACCTAAAACTTATAAACTATGGCATGAAATACGAAATCACCACATGATTTGACGATTTCTCAACATGGTATAAAAAAATAATTTAGTTGGGAAATCGCCATGTTATAGGAAATTGCCATATCACATGGCGATTTCCCAATTAATTATCAAATTCTTTTGGCTAGATTTGCAATTGATGAGAAATTGTCGATTTCTTATAACAAGTTAAGAAATTGCCATCTGATTTGGCGATGTCTCAATTAAATTTTACAATTGAGAAATCGTCATTTGAAATGATGATTTCTCATATAATTTTCAAAATTTACCTATATCGGTAAATAATCTAAAAATAGCTTATTTACGTAAATAAAAATTTTTTTATATTATTTTAATAAAAAAGCCATTGTTTGTAATATAAATATAAAATATTTCGCATGAACTGTTTATCTATAATATTTATTAGTATTTTATACATGTGGATAGCATATTTCCATATCTCTTTGTCTGCAGGTTTATACGTGTTTGCTTACTTTATTTTTATAAATTTTTCTATTAGTGTATGGAAGTTATATATTTATCTATTGTTTGGTTAATTTTTTAATTGTTTGAGTGTTATTATTTTTAATTATATTTTTATACAATAGTTTATTCGCTCTTCATAAACATTTCTCATATATGTTTGGTGATTAATTGTTTATATCAATGATTGGGTGTATTATGTATTTTTATTTTTAAATTGTGTATGGGTTAACTTGTTTTCCAAAACAAGTGATTGAATCTTGATTAAAGTCGATCCTATTATTTTAAAATAACAGATAGCAAAATCGATTATCGGTAAAACGAATGTGCCTATAACGTAAGTACCTTCACTTGCTATGCATGGTGAGAGACCTGAGAAGTTAGCGGTGTGAATTTTAAGTGGTGGCAGCATAAGATGTTGCGTTATCTAATGACTCTAAATTTGACTAGGTATTTATGGGAGAAGGCCATGGTTCTCAAAGATAATACCGAGGTGGTCCTAGTGGATACATGGAAATATTTAGATTTCTTATGCAAGAGTTATATACTTAATAGACTGGATAACACGTTATACAATTAGTCTGATAAAGACAGCAAGAAAGCTATAGGAATACTTGGACAGGAAGTACAAAATTGAAGATGTCAGCACAAAGAAATTTGTAGTTGGCCAGTTTTTAGAATTTGAGATGGTGGATAAAAAAATCATGATTCGATTAAGAATCAAGGAGGATATCTGTGATTCAGAAAAAAAAAGTGGTGTTCAAACTAAGGATACAAAGGAAAATGTTATCCAACATTTGCAAAAGAAAAAAAGAAACAAGTTGTTTCTAGTTCTTCCCAATGCAATAAGAAAGCTGGTGTTAATAAATTATTGGTTATTTGTTATGTATGGAACGAGCCTGAAAACCATGCTAGAGATTATTTTCAGAACAAAAATAAGAAAGTTTAAGGCCACTTAAATGTTGACGATGAAATTAAGCTTGCCGTTGTTGTGATAGATGTGAAAACAATCGTGACTTGATTAAGAATCAATGAGGATATCTGTGATTCAGAAAAGAAAAATGGTGTTCAAACTAAGGATACAAAGGCAAATGTTATCGAACATCTACAAAAAAAAAGTTGTTTCTAGTTCTTCCCAAAGCAATAAGAAGGCTGGTGTTAATAAATTATTGGTTATTTATTGTGTACGGAACAAGCCCGAACACCATGCTAGAGACTATTGTCAGAACAAAAATAAGAAAATTTAAGGCCACTTAAATGTTGACGATGAGATTGAGCTTGTCATTGTTGTAATAAATGTGAAAACAATGGAAAACTCGATTAGTTGATGGGTTGATACTAGTGCCAATTGTCACATATGTTCTGATAGGAAGATTTTCTTTGAGTATAAAAAAGCTACTCGTGAAGAGCAATTATTTATGAGAAACTTTTTGGTAAACAAAATATAAGGCTGTAGGAAGGTGGTGCTCAAGATGACATCCAGGAAAGAACTAACCTTGAATAATGTGGTTTATGTTCTTAAAATTCCTAAGAATTTGGTATCCGTCTCTCTATTGAGCAAGAATGGATTTAGGTTAGTTTTTGAGTTTGACAAATTTGTACTCACTAAAAATGGGATGTTTGTAGGTAGAGGTTATCTGCATGATAGGCTTTTAAAGCTCAACGTAATGAGTGTTGCAATGAAGAACAATGCGATAAATAAAATGAGTTCTTTGGTTTATTTACTTAAGGCTTCTAATCTATGGCATGGTAGATTAGGTCATGTGAATTACAAGACCTTACAAAGGATTAGCAATTTGAATTTGCTTCTAAAATTACAAATGTGAAACTTGTGTGAAATCCAAATTTGCTAAGGCTTATTTTTATTCGATAGAAAGATAGAGCGATCCTATATATTTAATTCACATAGATATTTGTGATTTAAAGTTTATGCAAACTAGAGGTTGTAAAACATATTTCATTGCTTTTTTTGATGATCCCATGAGGTATTGTTATGTCTACTTGCTAAGAAGCAAAGACAAAGCCTTAGAAGTGTTTAAACTCTTTAAAATTAAGGTTGAAAATCAACTAAGCAAGAAGATTAAGGAAATACGGAATGATAAAGATGGTTAATATGATGCATCATTTAATGAGTTCTACGCAGAACATGAAATTATCCATCAAACCACTGCTCTTTATTTGACTCAACAAAACGAGATTGTGGAGTGCAAGAATTGTACATTGAAAGATATGGTGAATGCTTGTTAATAAGCTCGAGGTTACCTCAGAACTTGTGAGGGGAGACTATTTTAACAGCTAATTACATGTTAAATAAAATACCCTACAAGAATTCAGACAAGATACCATATGAGTTATGGAAGGGTTAAAGATCTTCCTACAAATACATGAAAGTATGGGGGTGTCTCGCTAAGGCAGTGGTTCTTCAACATAAAAAGTCAAGATCTAACCTAAGATTGTAGATTGCATATTCATTGGATATGCAAATAATAGTGCAGCTTCTTATGTATAAGTTGGATATTCAAGACATTCATGTCAATACGGTCATTGAATCAAATAATGATTTGTTTTTTTGAGGATGTATTTCCATAAAAGGGAAAATGAGATTATGAAAAAAGCTTATGAAAACAAAAGTAGTGATCCACAAATAGATACAGAGGAATGAACAAAACCCCAAAAGATTAAATGAGCTAAAGTACTAACTACTTGTGATCCAGATTTTCTAATGTATTTGTTAAAAAATGAATCTCAAGTGTTTAAAAAGGCAATGTTATCTCTAGAAGCACCATTCTGGAAAGAGGTTATTAATAAAGAAATAGAATACATCATGCAAAATCATACATAGGAATTAGTGGATCTTTCTTACAAGCATAAGTAGTTAGGATCCAAATGGACATTCAAGAGGAAGATGGAGGTAGACGGATCTATAGATAAGTATAAAGCCAGGCTTGTAATAAAAGGATACAAGCAGAATGAAGGGTTTAATTATTTTGATATTTACTCACTAGTTTTGAGAATAACAACCATTTGAATGTTAATAGCTGTAGTAGCCCTTAACGATCTTGAGATACACCAAATAGATGTTTAGACTACTTTCCTGAATGGAGAATTGGATGAAAAATCTATATGGAATAACCCGAAGGGTTTATAGTTCTAGGTTGAGAGAGAAAGGTGTTTAGACTTGTTAAATTATTATATGGTTTACAGTAAGCACCTAAACAATGGCATTAGAAATTTGACAAAACAATGTTGTCAAATGGGTTTCATATTAATGAATGCAATAATTGTGTATACATAAAGTATACGAATAAAGGGTATATTGATCTTAATTACGAGGCACATGTAGATGATATGTTGATCTTAGGCAGTAATGAGAAGATCATTAGAGCTACCAAATCACGGTTAACTAGTCAGTTTGATATGAAAGATATGGGTGTAGTGGATATGATTTTAGGAATTAAAATTTCTAAATCATGAGATGGCTTGGTATTGACTCAAGGTTATTATGTGAATAAGATCCTTGAAAGGCTTAATAAGAATGATACCAATAGAGCCAAAAACACTAAAAGACGTAAATTTACATCTACAGAAAAATACTAGTTGCAATATCTCAAGATGAATGTTCGCATATAATTGGTAGCTTAATATATCTAATGAGCTATAAAAGACCAGACATCGCATACTCAGTAAGCAAATTGAATAGATTTTCAAGTAATCCTGGAAAGGATCATTGGAAATATAACTTGAATTATGGACTGCACCATACAAGATATCCAGATTTACTTGAAGGATGCAATGATGCAAATTGGATACGGATTCTAAAGGGTTGAAATCCACTAATGGTTTTGTCTTTACTATCGAAGGAGCTGTAAACATGTATAGCCAGATCCATGATGAGATCTGAGTTTGTTGCTTCAGATAAAGCTGGAGAAGAAGTAGAATGGCTCTGAAATTTTTTAGAAGATATTCTATATTGGCCGAAACATGCGCCGACAATATGCATATATTACGATAGCCAATTTGCATAATGGTAAGTCTCGACATATTTGTCGAAGATAAAATACCGTGAGACAATTGCTCTCAAATGAAATTATCTCTATTGATTATGTGAAATCAAAAGATAATATCATAAATTCGCTTATGAAAGGTTTAACAAGAGAGCAAGTCTATAACTCATCGAGGGAATGGACTTAAGCTTATAAATTAAAAGTTACATAATGGCAATCCTACCTAGTTGACTAAAGATCCTAAGATTTAGGTTCAAAGGGACAATCGAGTTATGTAAACTTAGAGTGAGCACTGGAGGAGTTAAACACTCTAACCTATTCCTATGGTGAATCACTACTGCCTGCAAAAGTGTTCGTTAACCTATGCTTTTAATGATTCTTATAGTTGATAAAATTAAGTAGAGTATTGCCAGATACTCTTGATAAGAAATCATTGATGTGAGCGTGAAATGTGGCTATTTCTATTAGAATTGATAAACCTAATTCTCTAGAGCACTTTCTAAAACCAAGACATGTTCGTGGCCAAAATGAACATAATCGTGAGAATTGAAGGTGTTCAAAGAAAGATTGTATGACACCTGTTGTCTTGTTTTATAAGAAAGGTTGAATAGCTCAAGACATCAAGTTCACTAGTTAGCCAAGTAAATTCGATAGTTGTCGCTATGGAAGGTTCAAAGCCAAAAGCTAAATGGAATAACTCTTCAAGTTATTCTCTTTCATCTTCCAAGTTAATTTGTTGCTTGTTCGGACAATTTACATTTATATGGGGGATTGTTGGATATCAATAGGATCATAAGTGTGCATAACTACAAAATACATATACCAATACGTAGATTGTCATATATAGATACACAGTGCATAAATACTTTGCACGCTTGATATATGTTGTGAATGAGAAATTGTTCTCATAATGCCCATTTGAAGAGGAAGAAAATTTGTTTGTTCAAATGTGTGAACCAAACCGGGCCTAAGCCTAGGCTTGGGCCAAAGGTCAAGTCGGCCTTATCCTTTTAGAGCCAGTATGTCAGTATTTAAAGCCAAACTAAATTTTATCTAGTTTGGATAAGATATTCCTATCCAATTTTAGAATTTAAAATCATTACTTGATTTAAAAGTCAAAAAAAATATTTTATCCTAATTTTGAGGGATATAGGGAAATGGTTATAATCATTTAGTATTTTAAGGTTCTTTCTATGAAAGAAAATCGAAACTAGACAGTTTTACCAAAAAAAAAAAAAATCTATTTTTCCTCTACTCCTCTCCTTTGCGTCCGATCATCGTCGTCTTCTTTGTTGAAAGAGAAACACTCCTTTCAGTTTGTTGTGCTACAATCGACTGTGTTTCAATCTAAAACGTGATTGAAAAGGCCTAGGAGACAAGTTGCAGTTACTGTCAAGCACCCAAGAAGTAGGCAAATTTTATCTTAAGGTCAGAGGTTCCAAACCTTGACTCGATCAGTTCTTCAAATTTGGTTAAACCAAAATTTTTGTATCTTTATTTGCCTAATTAATTTATTTAATCAATTTTGGATATGTACGTGTAACAGTTTGTTCATATAAAGATCACATTTTCTATGCTTTGTCTCTTGGATAGCAGGAACAAGTATGGTGATAAAAGATCACATTTTCTTAATCCTCTTTTGTGAGTAATAAAGCTTGTAGGTTTGCCAATGAGAAGGACTTGATAGCTGACAGTGGTGACACAAGACATGATTAATTTGATCCAGTGGGATCTAAAACCTATGAGTTCCAAGATCGTTTCAAAGAATGGCTAGCTGATCGTATCGTAAGCCTGTTCATGTTGATTTTAGGAGTACCTGATACTCAGTTGCCCTTTTTCTTATTGTGCATGAGGTGGAGAAGTTTTATTCCCAGAAAAACATTAACAGAAACGTCTTTTCCCTATGAAAGCATTCTGGCAGGTGAGATTAGGGCGCCAATAATGGGTTTGATCCTACTGACCAATAGTTTTGCAATGATCGTATACACAACATTACACAAGCTAATAAATTTAAAATGATTCGCAGAGACAGGGTTTTTTTTTTTTTTTTTTTTTTTGGAATAAGGGTGAAGAAGGTGCTGTTAACTTCCTTTATCTTCCGGCTAGAGTTTAAGAAAGACATGGTCGAAAAGGTCACAAGAGGCCCCATTGTTTTCTAGTTTTCCTGAAAAAAATGATGATAAGTTTGTTATCGGGTCCCAGAGCTTTGAAAGCTCCAATGTCCCAGATTGCAACCTTAATATCATCCCCAGTGAATGGCGCATTTAGATGGGTACATTAATCAGCAGACAAGTTGAAGACGTTGAAGTCCTTTATGCAATCTTTAACAACATTTATGAGAAGAGCTTCCTTATGATTGAAGTTGTTGGAAATGGTCCTCGAATAATTTCTTGATGCCTTGTTGGTTCTCCACCCATTTTTCCTTGTCATCTTTAATTATTACACTTCTATTTCTGACTCTTTCTTTTCACTACCATCATGTTAAAAAATTGTATTTTTCTCACCTTTTTGATCCAGTTGAGTCTGGCATTTTGCATCCATTGGGTTTGCTCCCGTTGTAACTTCTCCGGTTTGTTTTTGATCATTCAACTTTAAAACTTATGATTTGATCACTTGATTCATTTTATTTTTTTTAATATTTGAATTTTGTTCCAAACTTTGAAGGCCACGTCAACAATGCAATATGACATAACCTTGCCTTGCATCAAATGTCATCAAATATGGATGTCAGATCAAAATGTTAAATTTCATAATATTAGTAATTGTGAATTTTCAAGTTTAAGTGATTAAATGTGTAATTTATCTTTTATTTCTTTGAAACCAAAAGCTTCATTCATTCAAATAGCAATAGGATTAAAAAACGAATTAGGGATCGACTCCTCCCATAGTACCTGTCGACCGACGACACATTCCATCTTTGCTAACTTGTAATTGTACGCACAAAGTGACAATTTTCATAACAATCTTTTAATCTTTATGATTTGTTTGATATAAAGGAGGTCATAGATAAGGATAAAACAAGGCTAGTAGATGCTAATTTTAATTCTAAATTTATTGAAAATCAACTAATTGCATGAACTAATTGAAATAAGTTTCGAGTTTCAATAGCTATATGATATTTAAAAGAACATGTTAGTTGACTCCAATTTTTTTATTTAGGCATGATTAGTTACAAAAAAAAGTTGTTCTTTTCGTAAAATTTTAAAATCAATTAAAATTTATTAAAAACAAGGTAATATTTTGGTCTACTAAAATTTAAATTTAGGTTTAGGAGTATAGTTACATATAAAGAAAGTATTAGCATCCGACGACCTCCTTTTATAAAGACATCACTTAATTTTGTGTTATGCTTTTAGCTTTGATAAAATAGTCTTAATTTTAATATTTTAAAAAAATCACCAAGTTTTCTAATTTATTTTCTTCTTCTTACAGCTTTTTTTTTTTCTTTTGGGAAAACCCAACCTTATTTCCTAATGTTTATTTAAAAAAAATATTTTCTTTTCTTTGAAAGAATTGTTTTGGGAAGCAACACTTTTTTTTTCCTTTTTTTTTCGAAATTAAAAAAAAAAATTTGAACGAGCATATGTTATATTGAAATTTTGCACAAAATACTCTAATAATTTTTGGTAATATTTAATGAAAGTTTTTCACTTTAAGATATCATACGAATTACTGCTTGTGAATTCCATGAAGTTCCATCATCGAAGATTCTAATTCACCTCCAAGATATGCATGTACACACGTGATGCAAACATTTAAATATGTCATGCACATGAATTTCTATTTTTTAATTCAGTATTCTCTACGAAAACCATGAATAATATATATATATATATATATATATATCTACATAAGTATGAAACTTTAAGGATTATTATTTCTTTAAGAAAATAAAAATAATCTGTGTAAAAAAAAATTGGATACTCCAATACCATGGTAACATCTAAAATAATAATATCATTTTTACTTGGAATTTTTTTGGAAAAAATAAATACTTTAATCTTTCCCAAAACGGTTACTTTTAGAGATTTTAAAAAATATATATTTTTCTAAACTTCATAGAAAGAATATATTATCTTTATTCTTATTTTTTATTTTGTTCTTTAAATATCCATGGAATTTATTAAAGAAACTTATGGTGCTTAAGCAACGCACTGCGAAATTTAAATAAATGTAAGAACTCAAAATTTGTGAGTAAATAAATATACAATTTTAAGCTTAAAGGAAAGGATTTTTTAACCATGAGCCTTTTGGACTTGAACATATAACTAGTAGTAGGTTTAGCTTAAGCTTGAAAAGAAAATTGGGCTTTGATATAAAGGTGGGCCGGCCCTTTGACCCTTTTCTTCATTCTCTCCTCTTCTTTTTGCTTTATTCTTGCCTTTTTTTTTTTTTTTTTTTTGCCCCCTTACTTGAAACAGGATACAAATGGATGGGGTCGCAAACGGGTCAACAAATTTTGAGCTGC
>JBBYHM010134985.1:0-37978 GCA_038381775.1 Adansonia rubrostipa | reverse complement strand
ATTTATAAATATCAAAGGCTTTGTAAATGTTATTTTCTCTGTTTAAATTGCGATCTTTTTTTATAGGATTTTATATACCTTTGGAGCTTGAATTGTTTATTGCTTTCAAGGTATATTGGGCATTGCTTTTATGGATACTGTGTACATGTAATGCTTGCAATTTCTTATGCGTTTTAATTTTTTCATAAATATTAGCACTTCTTTTTTGTGATTATTACGGTAATGTCGATTGCTTTTGATGTTTGAATTTTGTTTCACAGTTGAAATGATGCCCTTTAGTGTGTCTAAGCAAAATAGATTGAGAAGGAAGTTTATTCTCTAGGAAAAATGATTGCACAGACTTTACATCTTTCAAGCCTTTTAGAAAATTTAATACTTGAGTATTCCTCTCTGCACGATCTTGGAAAGTTAGAATTTTTTTATTGTCATTGTGGTGCCCTTTTTTGGTACGAGAAGCGTTTGAACAAACAATACCATAGTTCTACTGTGATGATTTCATTATGCTAGCATAGTTGATACTCCTTTGTCAGTGGCATTAGTGATAATGTCATTGACAACAATCGAATATGAAATACAAAAAACGTAAGACATAATGAGAGAGGTACAATGGGTATCTCCAATATTTCTCTAAGAAAATGCCACTCCACTCGATCATAAGCTTTGCTTTTGTCTAATTTTAGTGTAAAAAAACTGTTCCCTCCCTCTCTCCTCCTTTTAAGGGAGTTCAATAATTCATACAAAACTAATAAATTGTTTGTAATTAAACAACCCGGAACAAAGGCACCCTGTAACTTGCTAATGCAAGAGGGCAGAACATGTTTGAGCTCATTAGTTAAGACTTTAGCAATGATTTTAAAAAGGACATTACAAAGACTTATGGGTTTAAATTGGGTTATGTTCCTAGGGTTTCTCTTCTTTGGAATTAAGACTATATGATTTATTAATCTCCGTAATATCTTTTTCCCATTTAAAAAGAAAGGCAAAAAGTAGTGACTCTGTTACCCACAAAGTGCCAATTATTTTTAAATATTAAAGCAAACTGTTAGGACTTCGAGCATTAGTAGGATGCATGTGTTTTGTAGCAGTGGTTATGTCCTCGACTCTGAACTCTGAAAGAAGAAAATCATTCATCTCAATCTTCACTCGTTCTTGATAGCCTTTGGGATCTCTCTATCCGAGACCTTGAGATTAGAAGAGCTTTTGAGGAGAAACTTCGACTCATCCTCACTCTATCTTTCAACTTCAATTTCCGGCCCCATAATTCTACTACCTCATTTCTTTTGTATAGGCTTTGCATGGAAAAGAGCGACACAGCAATTCACTTCCTTGAGCCAATTTACTTGAACATTTTGTGCCCAAAATATTTCTTTTTTTTCCCAGCTCCAAATTTATATATTCTTTTAACTAACTTTCTCGTAGCAAGACATTGTCATTCGACATAGCTCACTCAACTTCTGAAGCTTATCAGTGAGCTTGTTAATATTCTCATTCATGGCTTTAAACCGCCCATTATGCCATTGTCTTAGTTGTCCACTTAGGGCCTCTATTTTTGTCACTAGCTATTCACAAATATTACTTGTCCAAGACTGCTTGTCTCTTCTCAAGTTCATTCTTCTTAACCCACATTGCTTCAAAATTGGACCTCCATGATCCTCATCTTTTATGGCTTGCATTGGTGGTTTTTTTTTTTTGCATTAACCATGACTTGTTTATGATCAAACACTAAGTTTGAAAAATGGCTAACCTGATAGGAAGAAACATCCCATCATAACTTATTTGCTACTACGATCCAACTTCTCAGGGATGTTGTTACTTTCACTGCTGCTGCATTCCCAAGTGTACCATGTTCTTGAGAAACCCAAATTTTCTAGCCCCTCATCTTCTAAAGCATTACGAAGTGCTTTCATTTGATGCTCTCTTTAGAGGCATAGTCGTGATTTCTCATAAGCCCACATAGTTTCGTTGAAGCCATTTTGACAAGGCCAAAGATGACTGAGCTGCTAATTTCGCAACAAATCCCACGTTTCTTCTCTTCTATTAGTTACGAACTATCCATGAATTCCAATAATTCTTCATTTTAAGACCTCTTCAGTTTCCATATCAATATGGTTGTTTGAAAATTGTCTCATTATAGATTAGCTTCATCATTCCAAAACATTGCAAAGCCCTCTCTCGGCCCTTCAAAGCTTACTCCCTCGCAGGAATCCATCCCACAACTACGTTTGATTTGTCCAACCTTATTGCATGTAATTTAGTTTCACAAAGGAAGACCACATAAGGCTTTCATTCTTCAATAATTGTTGAAGAGCTCAAACTCGCGTGGGTTCCCAAGCCCACAATAGTTCCATGCTAAGCATTTCATACTTCTTGGCAGGGTCGGAAACCAGTCTCTACCATTCCAATGTAATCGTTTCCCGAATTTTCTTCAAACTTCTTGATCTTACTAACATGATTATCAATCTCCATAAGGTCATGTTTAAGTCCATCATCGTAGTTTTTCTTTTCCCAAGTTGCGATTTTAGAGGGTAAGAATCCACAATAATCTATCTTACTTTTGTTTTCTAATTTCCTTTCCCATTCTTCTGATCAACGAGGTCAATCGGCTAAAGAGTGGGGCTAGATCTGATTCGTTCTCACCTATAGATAACACAAGAGAGAACGTAGAGCTGACCTGCGGTATCGCATCATCCTTTACATTATGCGCTTCTCCTAATGTGGACGATTGTCCATCTATGCAATTTTTGTCCCCACGCTTGTCACCAAGTCAACTCCACGATCTTTACCTATATTCATCCTTTCTACTTCCCAAAACAACATTGGCTTATCTGTACAAAAGATAGCCTTTGCTTCCTGTGATATATATGCCATCTTTACTGTATTGGCATCAAGTTCCCAATAGATCTACTGACCACAACTCTTCACAAACTTTACCTAGAAACAATCAAACCAAAGAAGAACCCAATCGACCCCAGTAATGAAAACTTTAAGCATTTCCTTGATTGGTTTAAACTGATCTCCTTGTAAAACTGGTTCAGACAATGGTGAAAGTGCAACAAAACTAATGGTTTTTCATAGGCTATGCAATTATCCTTTATGTTTGGATTGAAATAAGTAAAGGAAAGGAATGAGAAGTAAAAGAAAGGAAAGTAAAGGGTTTTAAACGAGAGGAAAGGATATTTAATCACTTTGTTTGGGTTCTCAAATGAGTAAAGGAAAGATAAGGAATGGATTACAAAAATCTTTTTTTTTTTTTTGTTTAATAATGGAAAGGAAAGGAGACGAATAAACATATTATTTTAATTATACCTGTGTTAAATTAAATGTTTAATTAATTTATTACGTGAATAATGAAATTAATTGTTATATTACATTTTACATTTTAGAAAAAAAATTTCAATTAGATACATATATTATTTATGTATTCATAAATAAAATTATTGTTGGAATTATTTTTAGATGACAATATAATTTTCCAAAATTTAATTCTAATGTAAAATTTCAAAAACCTAAATATTTCTTTTTAAGATAAAATTTATTATAAACTTTTATAAGTACTATTAGGATTTTATTATAGGTCTGAATGGCTTAGTTATCATAGGTATTATTTCTTCATTTTTACATGTTTCTTTACCTTCTTTTAAATGAAAAAAAAAATTATGAATTAATAATAAAATGATAAAAAATAAAGATCAAGACCAAAATAAAGAAAAACAAAAAAAAATGTTGTTAAATGAACTCTTGAACAATGGATTACAATTATATTTGAAAATTGAAAAAAAAAACTTGAGGGTATAAATGTTATTTTATAATTAAAAAAATTTAATGATTTCCTTTCTCTTGTAATTCTCCCAATTTGGGGTAATTGAAAAGTGAGACACTTGAGGGAAATTGATGGGTGCTTAAATCCCATCATTTTTTTTTAAGTTTATCCAAACAAGGAAGAGGTTAGCATATTTCCCTTACTTTCCTTTACTTTCCATCATTTCCCCTCAATCCAAACACAGTGTACATCTATGCCATTTAATATTTTTCGTACATGGCTATCCTAGGTAGTCATGAATGCTCCCTTCACATTGAAGCAGCAAACTATCCACAAAAATATGCAAAAATATAGAGATATTTGTGTGAATTCAATAAGATGATCCCTCCAGAGATTTAGACACAAAACCAAGATAAAAGCTCTTTGAAAAGACTACCTAGATGATTGTATGACTTAGCTTAGCATTGATAGGTATATCATTGAAAAAAATTCACAAATCCTACCATCAAACCTCTTCGTCCTAAACCAGGAGTTCAAGATGGCCAAACAAATAATGTCCCTAGTGTCACAACTTGGCTTGGATATGAATCTTGAGCAAGCTTGACTTAAATAACTCTCACTCATATATTTATTAATATATCACTATTTTATATATTTTTTTGTTTCTATAGGTCATATCATTACAAAATGACTATTTATTTGGAGTCGTCATCAATCTATTTGGGTTAGGTGAGATTGGTCACCTATCAGAGTTAGTATTTCAAGGTTATGAAACCCTAGAATACTAACTCCAAGGCTCGCGATCATGCCAGAGACCATATAAAAGGGTTCAAGAGTCAGTTACAATCACAAATAAGGATCGACTTTGTGATACCTGAAAATCAGTATCTTATTAATTACGCTTCAACTTGACTTTTAATTTTTTATCTGGTTTCAATATATGATATTTAATTATAAATTCCCAAAAAAATGTTTTATGAAAATTTTATTATTCCATCCCAAAAAAATTAGGTTTTTAAAATTTTAAAAATTAAAATCTCTTATGCACTCTATTGGAGAACTAGTGGAAGATGAAAACTTTTTATCATTCTCTTCTGTACCCAAACAAAAAATCAGAAAAAACACAAAAGGTTTTAAAATTCATAATATCTTTCATATCTTGCTAGAGGGCTGAAGGAATGCAAAATGTTTTTTTTTTGAAATTTGCAAAAATCTCAATTTTCACTTTGAAAATGATATCTTCTTATGAAAATAATCTTTAGAACCCTCTTCATATTTTGGGAGAAACTCCATGTATTATTTTAACTTAGAGACATTGCCTTAATTTTTGAAAAAAAATTTATATTTTATTAAAAATATTTATAGAATAAATCCTAATACTTGATAACAATCTAAAATGATGAATATATTCCTAATATGTACCTTGATAGGACAGTGTCATAGAAATCACGTAGGACTTGGTTTTAATGCAAAATTACTAAAATGCCCGTGTGTTTTACTTTTGACGTGAAAATATCTTGGCAACCCTAAAGGACTTGAAAAAGATTATAAAAAGGTGAACCTATCCTACATGTACACTTTGGCATAAAAGCATCCCGATGACTACCTAAGACTCAATTTTAGACAAATTACCAAAATGCCTCTTGGTAAGACTCGATTTTAGAGAAATTACCAAAATGCCCCTAGGTGTACCTTTGATGTGAAAGTATTTCGGCAACCCTAAAGGACATTAAAAGGATTATAAAAGGTGAACCTATCTTAAATATACATTTTTAGCATAAAAACATCCTGATGACTACCTAAGACTCGATTCTAACAAAATTACCAAAATACCTCTGGGTGTACTTTCGACATGAAAGTATCCCAACAACCCTAAAGGACATGAAAAGGATCATAAAAAGGTGAACCTATCCTAAATGTTCATCTTTGGCATAAAAGCATCCTGATGACTACCTAAGACTCATTTATAATGAAATTACCAAAATGCCCCGAGGTGTACCTTCGATGTGACAGTATCCCGAGAACCCTAAAAGACATGAAAAAGATCATAAAAAGATGAACCTATCCTAATTATACATCTTTGGTATAAAAGCATCCCGATGACTACCTAAGACTCGATTCTAAAAAAATTATCAAAATGCCCTTGGGGTATGCCTTTGGCGTAAAAGTATCTCGATAATCCTAAAGGATGTGAAAGGGCAATCAATGATGGTTTTTACTCTAAATGGGTATTTTAGATGACAAAAATGACCTAAAGTATAAAAATTGCTAATTGATCCCTAAATTTTTCATGATTAAATATTAGTCCTAAATTAACTAAAATGCTAAAAATGTTTTTTTGGCCCAAAATACCCTAAATGAGTAATTTAGATTTTTAAAGTAACCTAAAATTCAAAAATGCCATTAAGTCCCTAAATTTTTTAAATGCATTTCGCACCCTAGAACTAAAAGAATACAAAAGGTTTTAATATTCTTAGCACCCCACCGGATGAGTAATGGAATGCTAAAAATATTTAAAATAATCTAAGTGAATGATTTCATGCTAGAGATGACTATTTTGACCTAAAAATGTTAGATTTCTCTAATGGTCCCTAAACCTTCCTAAAACTACAAAATGGTCCTGACATGATTAAAACATATAATCAAGCATCAAATAAATCAAAATAATCACAAAATATCACATAAAAATTACAAGCAAGATTTGGCCACCTTCTTTTCCTATAAATAAATTTTTCAATATTTACACCATAGTTTACACAGAAGTTCCTAAACTTTTTAAAATTACAAAAGACCCCAAAAATAAAAAGTGTACTTTAACTTGATAAATGCATAAAATATACTCTTAAGGGTGCAAGTGTGCTTCGGCTAAGCATATAGGTCTAAACAAATTTTTTTTTATTTTTTATTTTTTACAAATTAGCCCATAAACTTTCTATATTTATAAAATAAGCATAAAAACAAAAAAATCATCACATATACATGCATTAGTTTTGGCCAACACCTAAATAATCTACCAATAAATTTTTTAAAACTCAATAATCATATATTCATATTTTATCTAACATAAATTAACACCATTATATGATAAAATTACAAAAATAAATATAAAAACATGTGATCTCAACATAATAGCAAGAAAATACTAAAATAAATAATATATATATGAACATATATGACAAATATAACACCAAATACAACATCAAATCAACATAAACATGATTTATGAAGAAAGATAATTTACTAACAAGAAAAATAATAAAATCAAGGAAATTAGTTCATGGCTATTATGCTTAGTCTTTTAACATGGATCAAAAATCCATGAACTTAAGCATATTTTTGGCTCACTAAAGAGAAGAAAAATGCATGAAACTTACAAGACTTTAAGGATTTAAGTAGAGATTGTACCTTAACAAAGCTTTGAAAAAAAAAATTCAAGTGTTTTCTATCTTTTTTTTTGGGAAGTTTTCCTTTTCCTTCTTTTTTTTTTTTTTTTTTGCTCTCGAAACTAAGAAAGCTTGAAGAAAACATCATCTTCTATCTATACTTAAGGATGATCGGCAAAGAAGAATGAAAATCCTCCGTGGCCAAATTTTTATGTTTTTTCATGCTTTTTCTTTTTTTATTTATTTGATATTTTGTTAACTTGTTAGGTTGGAAACTAATGATTGTTCTGTCATAAGCCCATGCTCTTATCATCTTTTCTTACAAGCCACCATCCTATTATCATGATTATGCTAGTTTAGGTGGCATGATGATTATTTGGTAGTTTTGGCCAACTTGATGGAATTGATTAGGAAGAAACTAAATTAGTTAGAAAAGAATTTAATTTCAACAAAATTAAATTTTATGTAACTAAATTAGCAAATAATAAAATTAATCATGCAAAAAAAAAATTGCATTATAAATTTACAAGTAAACATAGTCTTAGAAGTAAAGAAACAAATGCAATCAAGGTGCATGAAAAGCCTAATTAGAAATTCCATAAAAAAATGATAACAAATTAAAATTCATGCACTCAACAAAATTTCACATAATAAATCCAATTAAAAATTTAATCATATGGAAATTCCAATCAAAATTCCATAAAAAAATTGAATCAAAATAATTGATATAAAATTAAAAAGAAAAAGGTTAGTGGATTTCATTAGAAAATTAGAGATTAAAATGACCTTGGTAGGCCTTTAGAGAATGAAATGGGCTTGTTAGAAAATCAAGAAAATGGGCTTGATAAGGTCATTTAGCTTGTTGAAAAATCATGGGGCTTATTGAGCGTATTTGCAAAATTTAGAATATCTAGACCCATTAAGGAGATTTTGACCAAAATATAATTAATAAAATTTTCTCATAAAAATTCAAGTATTGAATTATATAAGAAAAATTTTTTAAAAGTCTTATGTGCAACAAAAAAAAAACTAAAATAAAAAACTCGTAAAATTTTATGAGAAACATTTTATGAAAAAAATATTATTTGGAAAAAATACGAAACTTATAAAATAAATTAAATTTTTGAAAACTAATTTATTATAAATTTAATGAAAATATTTGATAAATTTTAAAAATCTTTAACTCAAAAAATTCCTCTCCAAAAAAATTTTACAAAGCAGAAAACTCTATATCTTAAAAATGAAAAATTTTTTTAAAAAATGCAAAACTCAAAAAATAAAATGAATTTTGAAAAATAGATTTCATGGTGTTAATGAAAATATTTAAAAAAATTTTGAAGTTCAAAACTTGAGGATTCTACCAAAACTTTTAGAAATAAAAGAAAGCTTGTATTTCAAAATCGAGAAAATTTTAAAGAATACATTGAAAATTATATAAAATGGGTTAAGTGCAACATATTATTTAAAATATTAACTATAAAAAATAAAATAGAGCGAAATTCTAAAATCCAAAATAAATTTAGCTAAAAAAATTTCACGAGCATAGTACTTGCGATACGATAAAAATTTAAAATTAACTAATAAAATTGATAATTTAACACTTTCTAGTAAAAATGCCAATACTTATTTTTTTTGAATATTTTTTATTTTTTTGTAATGCATATTGACATAAATACTGCACTGGTGTCGGTAAAAGTATATAATGATCAATTTTTAAGTTTTACAAGAAAACCTCAAAAAATTCATAAAAATAAAAAATTTGACCATGATATCATTTGCAGGAATAATTTTCCATATTTATCCATTTTATCCGAGGTCAATCTTCTAATGGCACTTTTTCTGTCACATGCCAATACTGTCATTTATGTGTGATGGAATAAGTTAAAAAATGTGTAATCTACTTGACAAAGGTCAACTTCTATTGAGACGATAGCCATATTCCTGTTCTCAGATAATTGAGACTACTGAAAAAAGAGCTCGGATGAAATTTGATGTCTAAAACTGCCCCTCTTTGGCCATTGTTAGGAATCAAGAGAGGGCAAAGACCAAATGACACAATTTTTATCCGAGTTGTAATGTTTTTCAAAAAAAATAAAACAAAACTACATTAAATATATTCATAAAAAAATAATCGAGGGTAAGACCTCAGTTGAGATAGGAAAGTAGACCATGGTAAAACCAAAGCTTAAAAAGTTGACTAGGGCAAAACCATATAGTCATACGAAGGTGAGCAGGAGGTAACCTAGATCTAAACAGTAGACTAGGGCGAAACCAATACAGTCAAAGAAAGATGACCAGGATATAATCCTAGGTTTAAAATGTTGGCTCGGGCAAAACGGATATAGTTAATTGAAAGATGACTACGATGTCAGCTAGGTCTAAAGGGTTGACTAGGGAAAAACCAATATAGTCAAGCAAGGATAACCAGGATGTAAATTGGGTTTAGAGTTTTGGTTAAGGCAAAACTAATACAGTTAAACAAGAATGTACATGATGTAACCTAGGTCTAAAAGGGTTGACCAAGATGAAACTGATATAGTCAAATGAAAATGACTAAGTCTAAAGGGCTGACCAAGGCAAAATCGATACAACCAAATAAAGATAGCCCAGATGTAACTTGGGTTTAAAGGGTTAACTAAGGTAGAACTAATATAGTCAAATAAGGGTGACCAAGATGTAACCTCGATCTAAATGGTTGACCAGAGTAGAACTAATACAGTCAATGAGGGAAAAGTGCTATATATCTAAATTGCTTGAAAGAATGCAAGGTTGACATTTTAGTTTTGAAACAATTGACATACCAACAGGCTCTTTCCAATATCATATTCAACTTAAGATTTGTAAATTATTAAATGTGAATATAAATGCATGAGAAATGCATATGATTAATTTTCATGATTTAATTTTCTTTATCAATGTCTGATCCAACCTATTTTAGAGTTGAATTTATCCTTTCAGAAAATATGACAAATATTTCTTCTTCATTTGATGGAATGGGCCTATTTTTTTGCTTGAAGATTGAAAGCATCTTTAAAAAGCATTGGGGATCTCTTTTTTTTTTTATAGAGGGAGCTAATGCTTGAATTTGAATTTTAAGGCATCTTTAGAGGTCATTGTGGATAAGATACACTTATTCCTGAGAAGTCAAACTAGCTGACGCACCAATATCATCTAGGAACTAAAAAAGAGGAACATGATTGAGAATATATGGTCTATAAAATTTTCCATCAACAGCTAAAATATACTGATACAAGTTGTAAAAGAAAAGCATAAAGGGAATAAGTAGTTTCTAAAATTTCCATCAATAATCGAAACATATTGATATAGGCTAACGAAGAAGAGCATGATGGGGAATATGTAGTTTATCCACCCTAATTCTTCCTAGAATGTCTGAAAGACTTTGGATTACTAACTAAGATCCCTACAATTTTTTGATCTCATTCAAAGTAATGTAGAAAAATCAAGTTGTCATCTTTTCATCAATTTCCATTTGCTTAAAATGTTAACTATCATTTAGCATAAATGTTTGCATGGTCAAAAAGTCCATTTAACAAAAGTATGAATGAAAATATATACTTATTTTGTAATACGAAAAGAAAATATGACATTAGTTATTTTAAAAATGATGGTGACGTACAAAAAAGATTTAGATATTACTCAGATAAACAGAATCTCCCATTTAATTTTTCAAAGATTTTTTATGAACTCAAAGTTTACTTTCATGAAATTCCATCTCTTGAAAATGTCTTTGATTGTACTATGCCTTTATTAGACCTAGTCTTTTAGCAAATTGTGTTTTAGCCATTCCTTTCAAATGCTTGAGCTGTCATTTTGGTTTTTTAGCTCAAAGCCTCCTTCTTATATTGCCTTTGATCAGATACCCTTTTTGGGTTTTCATTCGATTTTTTTAAAATGCCTTTTCAAGTTTTCATTCGTTTTTTTTATTTTTTCTTTTTTTTAAGCATAATATTTTTTTACATTATCCGAATTAATGAGGTTTTAGTGGAATTCGTCCATCTATCTTTGCCAATACCGATGCTCCTTCTAAAAAAGTCTTCTAAACGACATAGGGCTTTTACTAATTGGGTGCGTATTTGCCCCTAGGATCTTTTTGTCAAGGCAGAATTCTTCTTAGTACCAATCTCCCTAATGGAATTTCCTGGGATGAATTTTCTTATCATGTGCTTTTATTATTCTTTTCTAGTACGTTGGCCCATGTTGAATAGTTTTTAGCCTTTTTTCTTTAATAAAGTTTAGCTTCTCATAATGATCTCGAACCTATTTGGCTTTTTCCAACTTAGTTTCCATTAGAACCTGGAATGAAGGAATCTCTACTTCAGTTGGTAAGATAGCCTCTGTATCGTAGACTAACAAATAAGGCATTGCCCTAGTTAAAGTTTGGACTAAATTTATATAGGCCAAAAGGGCAAAGGGGTGCTTCTCATGCTAACCTTTATAGGTCTCTACCATATTCCTATAATTCTTTTAATATTCTTATTAGCTGCCTCTGTAGCTCCATTCATCTTCGGATGGTATGTTACCGAATTGTGATAAGAAATTTTGAGCTGAGTGCACATCTCTGGCATTAATTTATTATTTAAATTGGAGGTGTTATCTATTATAATTCTTTCAAGGACTCTAAATTGACAAACGATGTTAGTTCTCAAAAATTTTATCACTATCAACCTTGTCACATTTGTATAGGAGGCTGCTTCAACCCATTTGGTGAAGTAATCAATAGCCACCAAAGATAAAATGATGGCAGTTTAAAGTTATAGGGGTAATTAGTCTAATAACATCCATGCCCCATATAGAGAAAGGCCATGGTACGATTATGACATTTAATGGTGAATATGGTACATAGATCTTATCAGCATAGACTTGAAACATTTATGACATTTTCGAGCATATTTAATACAATCACCCTCTATGGTCATCTAAAAATAACTCGTGTCCATTCGCATGGATACTATAAATCCCTTTATGCACTTCTTCTAATATCTTATGTGCTTTGGGAGTGTCAGCACATCTTCGTAACATTTAATCATAATTTTTCTTGTAAAGAATTTCTCCATCCAAGATAAAACTCATTGCCAGCCTTTTTAAAGTTTTTTTTTTTCAGTCTCAAAGGCATTATCAAGTTATACTCGATCTTTGAGATATCTTTTGATGTCAAGATACCATAGGAGACCATCTATTTCCATTTTGACATCGCAATAGTACACAAGAGACTCATACATGCTTATCTGAATGGGCATAACCTCTTACCCCTTATTTACTTTAAACATCAAAGCTAGGGTGGTAGAGCATATGCCATTTGATTATCGTCTTAAATCAGATGAATAAATTCCATCTTCTTAAACTTTTCAAGCAATTCTAGAATTAGCTTTTTATATTGTTGTATCCTCAAATCCTAAGTTTCCTATTCTTCGCACAATTGATAAATCACCAAGGCAAAGTCTTCATATACTTTTAATAATTAAGCTTTTCTTTCTACAGCTGCCTGAAGTCCCATAACACATACTTCATATTCTGCTACATTGTTTGTACAGTCAAAGTCTAATCAAGTAATGAGGGTAATAATTTGCTTTTGAAGGTATCAAGATCGCCCTGATTTGATGGCCTAGAGCATTTGATGCTCCATCGAAGTATATTTTTCATATTAATTCTTTTGATGGCCTTTTTTTCCATCGAAATATTTATTAAATCCTTATCAAGAAAATGAAAATTCAATTGTTGATAATCATCAAGTGCCTAGCTTACTAGGAATTTGACATTAATACTTCCTTTGATTGCCTTTTGACTTACATAAACCATATCATATTTTGATAATAAAACTTGCCATCTACCTATCCTTTCTAACAAAGTCAGTGCTTCAAACAAATACATTATCAGGTCTATTTTGGTAATCAGCCAGATGGTGTGATACAACATGTATTGTCAGAGCCTTTTTATAGCCTAAACTAGGGCACAACGTATCTTTTATATTTGAGAATAATTTACCTTATAGCCAAGGAATTTCTTGCTAAGGTAATAAATTGCATGCTTCTTTTTTCCTATCTCATCTTGCTGTCCTAGCACATAACCCATAGATTTCTCAAATATTGACAAGTATAAAATCAAAAGACATCTCAGTTTAAGTGTCACTAACACTAGTGATTATAAAATAATGCTTAAGTTTTTCAAATGCTTCCTAGCATTCTTTATTCCATTCACCAGGGTTTTATTTTCATAAAAGCTGAAATATAGGATTGCACTTATTTATGGGTTAGGATATGAATCTGATAATGTAATTCATCCTATTTAAGAAACTTTACACCTCTTTTTGCGTACATGCAGATGGCAGTTCTTGTAAAGCTTTGATCTTATCTGAATTAATTTCAAACTCTTTTTTACTCACAATGAAGCATAATAATTTCCCTGATCTGGTGATAAAAGTGTATTTTACTGGATTCAATTTTAATTGATACTTTCTCAATCTTTTAAACAACTTTCATAAATCCATGATGTGTCCTCCTCTTGAGGTGACTTGGCAATCATATCGTCCGCATATACCTCATCTCTTTGTGCATCGTATCATGGAATAAGGTAAGCATTGCCCTTTGATAAGTTGCCCTTGGCATTTTTTAGTCCAAACAGCATTACATTATAACAAAAATTTCCCTACATTTTGATAAATGTGGTCTTTTTCATGTCTTTTGGTGCCATTTTTATCTGGTTATACCCCCAAAAATCCATCCGTGAAAGAAAACAGATAATTCTTCACAATATATCAACTAAAGCATTTATATGAGCAAGAAGGAAATTATCTTTCAGATTCACTTGATTTAGATCCTGATAGTCTACACATATTCTGACTCTATCATCCTTTTTGAGAACTTGGACCATATTTGCAACCCATTCTAGGTATTTTGCCACCTCAAGGAATCTAGCCTTCAATTGTTTCTTTACCACTTCTTTTACTTTTAGCAGCATTTTTAGTTTCATTTTTCTCAACTTCTGTTGAGCTGATTTGCATTCTAGCTTTAGAGGTAATTTATGGACTATGATTTTTATGTCAAACCCTGGCATGTTTTGGTAGGACCATGCAAAAATATCTTAAAATTCTTGAAGCAAACTTATTAATTCTTCCCTAATAATAGGCATAAGGACTATCCCTATTCTAACTTCTTTTCTATCATCCTCATCATCCTTTAAATTTATCACCTTCATGGATTCTTTGTGGGGCATTATTTGTTATATTTTTCCTTAATTATTTTTAGCAAATCAGGTGGCAAAGTATGATCATCAACATCTTCTTTGAAATTGACCTTCTTTAAGCAAATAGCCTATTCAAAATCAACCTTTCAATTGTGCTTGGGATCATCCACTTCTCCTTGAGTGGGAAATCTATAAAGGTAAAAAGAGAAAAGGAATGGGCAAACAAAAGTATGACATGATTTGTGTAAATGCATGTAAAATGGAAAAGAAATATTGGTATAAAAGAAATAGACAAAAGGGTTATACGCATTTCATTTTTGTAAATGATAATTTGAAATTTCAAGTTTTCACAAAAAGATTCTTAGGTGACAAATAAGTTCCTAATATTACTTCGAAACTAACCTAAGCACTATAGTTCTCTCACTACAAGTCCAATATCTTAATACATATCTAATAGGAAAATGATGGATCCCATGATCATCATTTGGCTCTTTGCCATCTTCTTCAATGATGGCTACTTGACACTTCTCAAAAGCTTTGACCGTAATAACTTAATTATTTTTTCTTTCTTCAGTTTTTGGATTAACAATCCCTCCATAACAAAAAATTTCATCCGATAAAGGGTAAAGGGTTAACTTCTGGCTTGACCATTGATCGATGGCTTGGGCTAGCTTTTTTCCTCAAAATCTATTTTCAAATTTCTTTTTTAACTCCACTCTAGCTTGAAGCCTAATCGATGCTTATCATTTTTACCAATGACATTGATGGATCAACTGATTCCTTGCAAGCATTTTTTAGGTCCATTTGTAGCTCAGACTCTTTTCTCGACTATAAGCTTGAGACCTATACAGGTACTCTTTGAAAGTTTAAGTTTTGGGATTATAGACCCTTTCTACAACAAAGGTGTCATGGATAATTTTAAAGGATCTGAAGGAGCACTATTTAATTTTCGTATTTGCTTCAAAATAAGGGGCTTCAATAGAAGTCATGGTCACCATGTCTTTTTTCTGAGATAGGCTAATCAACTATGAATTTAACTTTTTAGTGCAAAGATGATGGGACAGTCCCAGGAAAATGAATCCATGGTCGTCTCAGCATAGATAATGTCCATCACATGAAATTCTATCTTAAATGGGCATAGGCCAATATCTAAAGTGACCAAAATAGTCCCTTTGATTTCTCTTTTTTGTCAAATCAAATGCCTTAACGACTGTCTGGCTATGCTTGATTTGACTGACATCAACTGGCAAGCAAGACGTGATCAATGGCATTACATTCAAAGTCGATCCATTATTAATAAGGACTTTGGGCAATATAGTCCCTTTACAAAGAGTTGTGATGTGGAGAGCTTTCATTGAAGTGTTGCCCCCTGGTGGGATTTTGTTATCACTAAATGAAATGAAATTGTCAGCAATAATGTTATTTACTAAGCAATCCAGCTTATTTATAAAAATGTTTTAAGGTACATAAGCTTAGTTGAGCACTTTTAACAAAGCATTCTGATGTATTTTTAAGCTGAGCAACAGGGTCAATATAGAAATCTTTGTCAGCTGCTAACCATTCCACTATACTATACTCACTGTGTTTAATAAACTTAAAAAATTTGACAGCTTCTTTTCCTTGATTGATTCTTATACTTCTACTAGGATATCTTTGGTAATTATTATTTTTCCAAATATCTGTCCTTTTGATTTGGTTTCGGTAATGGTTTCACTAATTTCTAGATCATAGATGTGACCACTCATTATCACATAGCTTACCTTAGTTATGTCAACAGCATCTAGTTGGCTTATAATAACTTTTAAAGTTGTCACCCTACCTTCATGATACCTGTTTCTTATTTTGATATGAAAATAAAGTTGATGCTTTGATAGTGAGTCTAGGAGTAACTTCAGCCTTAGACAGTGTGGTCATTGGCTGGTTGCGATGAATGATAAAAGGGTGATTGATGCCATAGGGTAGCTGCGATGATCTTTCACTGGCCATGTAAATTTATTTTTCTTTCTCTAGTCCAGCTTCTTTAAATAATCCAATTTCACCATTGTCCATCATTCTTTTGATTATGGCTAGAAAGTCTAGGCAATTTGGTAAAGTGTGTCCTCATGTTTTGTGAAATTTGCAAAGTTAGCATTAAGATTATATTGGCTTTTAATACTTGCATGATTCTAACTAAAGATCTTGCCTTTAATTAGGATTGCCCATACTCTTTCCATTGGAGTTTTAATTTCTTAGACTTTTAACTTTTTGTCTCTTTTTTTAGTAATCTAATTATTAATCTTAGGTTTGATACGATCAAGTAAGGGATTTGCTGCCACATTAGGTGTTGGGCCATTATCAATTCAAAAGGAGCCCCTCTTAAGAAGACTTTGAACCTTTTACTTAAAAGTCAAATAGTTTTTTATCTGGTGACCTGCTATTGCGTGATACTCACAGTGTAAATTTAGGTTATACCAGCTAAGGTAATTACTTTCATAAGGTTTGGAAAAAATTGGAGCCATTAGTCGTGCCTTAAAAAGCTTATCAAACATTTCTTTATAAGAGTAAGGAAGGGCTTCCTAGCAAGATCTAGTTTGGTTGACTTTTTAGGCTGGTGAATTAACATTGGGTCTTGGTTGGTTTTGTAGAGGAGGGTTCAAAATAATGGTCTAGGGTGATATTGAAGTAGGAGCTTTAGATTTGTTAAGAGTAGGTATTTTGAGTTTGCTGTCTTTGGTTTTGGTAATAAGGAACGAGTCTTTTGATGGTATAGTTGACTGGCGTAGTTAACAGAATGAGCTTTTTCTTTCTTGACTTTGGCTTCTTTCCAATATAAGACTCCATAATTGTGATTTCACTGGCTTTTACAGCTATTTCAATCATTTCTCTAGAAATAACCAGATTAGTAAAATTCTTGGTTACATTCTTCACCAATTTGTCATATTAGAGGGATGCAAGTTGCTCACGAATAGCATAATGGTTTTTTCTCAATCAAAAGAGGCTAAACCTGAGAACCATGTATCTCTATCTTTATGCATATTCCTTAAAAGATTCTGTAGACTTCTTCTCCATATTCTGGAGAGTTAGTCTATCGGGCACCTATTTAGCCATATATTTATATTATTGAAGAAACATATTGGCTAAGTCATTCTAGCATTGAATTTGAGAGCGATTTAGCTCATTATACCATTTTAGCGTAAATCTAGACAAGCTCTCTTAAAAACTGTAAATCAGAAACTTGTTATTCTAAACATAACCAGCCATCTTCCTAATCAACATTTTAATGTGTGCTTGAAGGAAAGTGGTGCCTTTGTACTTTTTAAACTCTGGCATTTTAGATTTCAATGGGAGGACTAAATCTAGATTAGATTGCCACACTACTATATAGTTTGGCCCCTTCAATGGCTTTTAGCCTTATCTCAAAGAGTTATAATTTCCTTTTTTTCTATCTCTACTTCAACGTACTCTTTACCTTTCTATTTACGCTTTTCCTCTTCATCAATACTAGGGCCTACTGAT
Organism: Adansonia rubrostipa; assembly: GCA_038381775.1. Classification (NCBI taxonomy): domain Eukaryota; kingdom Viridiplantae; phylum Streptophyta; class Magnoliopsida; order Malvales; family Malvaceae; genus Adansonia; species Adansonia rubrostipa. The sequence continues at coordinate 20,140 of JBBYHM010134985.1, read as the reverse complement.
TTTTCTTGGGCCACTTGTGAAAGGGTATCAAGGTTAATAATGATGACTGGTGGGTTAGCAACTAAGACATTTTGTTGCAGATTTTGGATATTAGCTGGCTATGCATTTTAAGCATTAGTTGTTTGTTCATCAACTAGCACCCTCTGAATCCCTTGGCCAGAGTATTAATATTTATCTCTGGCTGTTGATGAATAGGTTCCCTTACCATTGACAACTCCATCATCCTTGTGATCTGAGCTTGTAGTTCTTTTTGCCTTTTCAACATGGCTTGCTGGGCCTATCGATGACTTTCTTCTAATCTTTCCAATCTTGCCAAGTGATCCTCAGCCATTCTTCTCAGTCCAAATCTAATATGATGTCGATAAGTGGAAATGGTTGAGTTAATGTTTTAGAGTTTGCAATATTGACCTTAAGAATTCCATATTTCTTTGATTTAATTAATTTTTACTTTTGAACTAATAAATTAATAATCATGTATGTATATATATATATATGTATATGTATGGGTATATGTATGTACATATACTGCTTACTTTAACTAAAGATTCTAAACTCAAAAATTTTCCATCAACTTAGTGACAAGTTACGTGTTTACGTCATTGATCATGTAGGGATTGTATCTAAGGAAATTCCTAACTTGATCATTTGTCTCTAAGCCTCATCCAAAAACTAAAGTACAACATATCTATATTGTCTTATGAGATTAACTTTCATCGGTAAGTCTCTAATCCTTTCCACCATTTTCCTTGCTTGGATGATGGCTGAGTGGATCTATTTTGTAAGATGATCTATGTACAATTATCAGCCAAAAGAATTAGCTACCCATCATCTACCATCATCTTTAGCATATCATAGACTATTTGCCTAATATGCATCTTGATTATGGTAGACTTGCACCAAGGCATGAATATCATCTCCCATGTGTTGTAATTCTAGTCCCATCTTTGCAATAGTTATAGTAAGACCTTGTCTTTTCTCAAGCAGTTGAGATACCTTTCCATGCTTTCGATCCAAGGTAGCTCAAAGTCATTTATTCTTTTCAATAAACCTTATTAACTGGAGATGTGTATCAACATGCTTCTTTCTCTTTTAAAAATAGTTTTCTTGGCTTCTCCTTCCAAAGCTTTAGCCTTCCATACTTTTAACTCTTCATTAAGCTTGTGCATTTCTTCCCTCATCCCTTTAGCAATGCTGCTAGAACTCCTGAATATCTCGACAAGTTTTATTTTTTTGTTTTGTTCAATCCAGTCATTTTTCATTAGATTATACTTTTCTTTAATTTTTTCAACTTTTTTTGTTTTTGCTTTCATCTTCATAAATAGGCAACTTTTTCTGGGAGCTGATGATTCACATCACTTATTCTTTTTCATTCCTTGGCAGCTTCCTTCTTAATCAAATCAATCTCAGATAGAAAGACAGGTTCTAATTGAATAGATACTCGAGGGATTGTCCCATCTGGGCCAGGAATAATTATGTTACAACCCTAAACTCTCTTTTAAACATCATACCCTGGAGTGTTCTTTTTGTGTGTGCCTGTAATCCTGACTCATACTTCTGTCTCTAGTGTAAAGCAGCTGTATGAACGAAACTTTTTATAATCCTCACCTTGATATTCCAAGTCAAAACTGGACAAATTAGAAGTCATGGGATGAATTGCTATGATCCATATTATCTTCGAACCAATAATGATGCATAACCCATGTGCCCCATATGCCAAGTAAAGGCACATTTCAATACACAAAGCATTTTGGTGAAAGATTATATCAGAAGAAGCCAAGTTCTTAAGCATTTCAACCCACTGTTTCTTGGTTTCAGACTTAGGCCATTCTTTTTAAATGAACTCCTAAAGAGGGACCGGATGTGGGATGTATGGTTTAACTTTATCTACACCTTCGCCCTAAAAATGACTTTAGGCCTAGATATATAATAATAGATCACTTCCAAAAAATCTCCTCTGACTTTTTTTTGACATGCATTGAGTGCTAGAATCATCTCGGCTAGAATTGCTAGAGTCGAGTGCATTTTTTTTAATTAGTAAAATAAATCCACCACTACCACCTCAACATGTCCCAACACTCTCAGGAATAAAACCAGCCCGTATATAGCAAGAGCAAATGCATCCGAAGCTTTCACAATGTTAGGTCACTCTTGGATATATTTCTGTAGATACTGCCATGAAATGACATTGGTGTTCCCTTTCTACTCTATATAAGGTTGTCGGCTTTGAAATCATGGTCCAAAACTTGACTCAATTTTTTATGAAAGCTAATCGAATTATGTTTTTACAGCGGATGGGTCTCATCTCTAATCGCCCAAGCCCAAGAAAAGTCAATATCTTTTCCACAGTCAAAGTCATCTCATGCTGATTGAATAAAAAAATTATAATGACGGATTCTAAAACTCAATTATAGCCCTGACTAATTGTTCATCCATCTGTATTTTGAGCAAGAGAGTAATTTGTCCATACTTTTCTGTAAATCGGGTTTGCTTTGCACTTTCCCACTAATCCCATTTTTCGGGTAACTATCTGAAATTATTCTGATAAAGGTCTAAATGTGTGATCTTTGGCAACTTTGACACAAAACCCTTTAGTATACGGTCCCTATCCTTTTTCTGGTTGAATTTGTACTCAATATCGACCTCTTTAAATTCCTTGGAAATAATAACTGCATGTACTGGTTCCACCATAAATTTAAATTAAAATTGATTTAAGCTGAAATTCATTTTAAAGCAAGCATTCTTGTATGCATATGAGGAATAAAAAAATGCACCAAAAAAGAAAAAAAAACGAGTTGTTATCTTTAAGAAATATTAAATTCGAATAGAACTTCAAAATAATGGAAATCAAAAATTATTCAAACAAGGTACAAATAAATCATAAATTATTTGAATAAGATATTAAAATTTTCTAAACAAATAAAAGTATGGAAATGAAGGGAAAAAGATAACTTTGTCCCTTCATGTGTCCCTAATTTTAGTGACACCTAAAATTAGGCATAGTTTTGACTAGGAGGCTAGTATGGTTCACTATATGTGGTTTATGTAAGACATCTAATTAGGTACTTAAATTCTTCGAGCTCAAAAAGGACTAACAAGGTATTTTGTCCTTATCCATCGCGGGTTTATGTCAAAATAGGTTTAATTCAAGTGAGCATGTCTTCCATGCTCGTAATGAGGCTAACACCTTAGGCAGACGTAGGAATCTACACTCGGTAGACTTTTCGCTACCCCAGACAGAGGCTAACAACTTTAAAGGCAGAGCTACTTCACTCTTCCCTAAAGTATTAGGTACCTATGCCCCCTCCATATCTAACGGAGGAAAAACTAGTACAAATATGCATAGTGTGCGAAGAGACAAATATAACTTTTTATGATAAAAATAAAACCCACTATCCTAATCCCTAGAAGACAAAAAGCAAACACGAAAATATTAGTGCAAAAAAATATTAATATAATGAAAAGAAAATTTTAAGAAAAGGAATTCAAAATTAAATACCAATTAAAATTGAATTAATTGACATTTAGTTAACACGTAATTAATTTTAAGCCTGACTCTCTAAATGTCCCTAGAGGAGCCACCAAGTTATCGCAATGTGGCCCAGATACGAATCTTGACCAAGCTCAACTTAAATAGCCCTCACTCTTATATTTATTGATATATCACTATTTTATGCTGTCTCATTTCTATAGGCTATATCATTATCGACATTTTCTTATTTTAGAGGACTGGATGATCAAGATGAATCATTCATTCAACTTAACCCTAAATGTCATTATGAAATGATTGTTTATTTAGAGTCGCTACTAATTTATTTGGGCTAGGTGAGATTGGTCAGCTATCAGAGTTCGTATTTCAAGGGTTACAAAATCCTAGAATACTATCCGAGGCTTGCGATCATACAAAGATTATATAAAAGGGTTTGCGAGTCAGTTACAATCATAAGTAAGGATCGACCCTCTCGTGATGCCCAAAATTCAGTACCTTATTAATTATGTGTTAACTTGACTTTTAATTTTTTTTATCCAGTTTCAGCATTTAATTATAAATAGCCAAAATAATATTTTATGAAACAAATTTATTCCACGTCAAAAAAATTGGGTTTTTAAAATTTTGAAAATCAAAATCTCTTATGCACTCTATTGGAGAACCAATGGAACACAAATGCTTTTCATCATTGTCTTTTGTACCCCAACAAAAAACTAAAGAACACAAAAGGTTTTAAAATTTAAAATATCTTTCGCATCTCGCTGGAGGGCCTAAGGAATGCAAAAGGTTTTATTTTTTGAAAATTTCCAACAATCTCGATTTTCACTTTGAAAAGGATATCTTGTTTTTAAAATAATTAATAAAAGCCTTTTCATATTTTTGGAGAAACTTTATGTACTATTTTAACTTGGAGATATTGTCTTAATTATCTGAAAAGAAAATTTTATATTTTATTAAAAATATTTATAGAATAACCTAAGACTTACTAACAATCTAAAGTGATGAACCTATTTCTAATATGTACCTTTGACACAAAAGTGTCCTAATAATCATATAGGACTTGGTTCTAATGTAAAATTACCAAAATGCCTTTAGGCTATACCTTCTACGTGAAAGTATCCTAGTAACCCTAAAGAACATGAAAAGGATTATAAAAAGGTGAACCAGTCTTAAATATACATATTTGGCATAAAAGTATCCCGATGACTATCTAGGACTTGATTCTAGAGATATTACCAAAGTGCCCCTAGGTGACTTTTGATGTGAAGTATCTAGGCAACCCTAAAGGACATGAAAAGGAACATAAAAAGGTGAACCATCCTAAATGTACATCTTTGGCATAAAAGCATCCTGATTACTACCTAGGACTCGATTTTAAAAAAATTACCAAAACAACCTTAAGGTGTACTTTCGACGTGAAAGTATCCTGACAACCCTAAAGGACATGTAAAGGATCATAAAAGAGTGAACCTATTCTAAATGTACATCTTTAGCATAAAAGCATCCTGATGACTACTTAGAACTCAATTCTAGAGAAATTAGCAAAATGCCTCTAGGTGTACCTTTAACGTGAAAGTATCTCGACAACCCTAAAAGATAAGAAAATGATCATAAAAAGGTGAAGCTATCCTAAATATACATCTTTGGCATAAAAGTATCCCGATGGCTACCTAAAACTCGATTCTAGAAAAATTATTAAAATGCTCTTAGGGTATACCTTTAATGTGAATTTATTTTGGCAACCCTAAAGGACATGAAAGGACAATCAATGAAGATTTTTACTCTAAATGGGTAATTTAGATAACAAAAATAACCTAAAGTACAAAAATTAACAACAGGTCCCTAAATTTCTCCAGATTAAATATTAGTCCTAAATTGACTAAAATGCTAAAAAAGTTTTTTCGACCCAAAATACCCTAAATAGGTAATTTAGATTTTTAAAGTAACCTAAAATGCAAAAATTCCATTAAATCCCTAAATTTTAAAAAATTACATTTTGCACCCTAATAGAGAACTAAAAGAATACAAAAGGTTTTAATATTTTTAGCACCCCATCGAAGGACCAATGCAATGCTAAAATTATTTAAAATAATCTAAGTGAATGATTTCATTTTAGAGATGACCATTTTGACCTAAAATTGCAAGATTTCCTGAATGGTCCTTAAACTTTTCAAAAAATACAAATTAGTCCCTACATGATTAAAACATAAAATCAAGCGTCAAATGAATCAAAATAATCACAAAAAATCACATAGAAATTTATAAGCAAGATTCAACCACCTTTTTTTCCCCAAGAATAAATTTTTCAATATTTACAAAAAAAAATTATACAAAAATCCCTAAACTTTTTAAAATTACAAAAAACCCTAAAAATAAAAAAAATGTATTTTAATTTGATAAATGCATAAAATGCAATTGTAAGGGTGCAGGTATGTTCTGGCCAAGCATATAGGTCTAAACAAATTTTTTTTTATTTTTTTTCAAATTAATCTCTAAACTTTTTATATTTACAAAATGATCACAAAATTCAAAAAAAATCATCACATATACGTGTATGAGTTTCAGCCAACATCTAAATAATCTGCTAATCAATTTTTTTAAACTCAATAATCATATATTCATATTATATCTAACATAAATTAACACCATTATATGATAAAATTACAAAATAAATATATAAACATGTGATCTCAACATAATAGCAAGAAAATACTTCAAAAAAAATAAAATAGCTATGAACATATATATGACAAATATAACACCATATCCAACACTAAATCAACACAAACATGATTCATAAAGAAGGATAATTTACTAAAAAGGAAAAACTTAATAAAATCAAGGAAATTAGTTCATGGCCATTATGCTTAGTCTTTTAACATGGAATAAAAATTCATGAACATAAACATATTTTTGGCTCATCAAAAAAAAGAAAAAAATTTATGAAACTAACAAGACTTTAAAGGTTTTAGAAGAGATTATACCTCAATAAAGCTTTGAAAAAAAATTTTTCAACTATTTTTTTTTTTTTGCTCCCAAAACTAAGAGACCTTTAAGAAAACATCCTCCCCTCTATGGGGGAGGATGATTCAGCCAAGGAGGATTTTAATCCTTCTTTGCCAAATTTCCATATTTCTTTTTCAGGTTTTTTCTTTTTTTTTTAATTTATTTGAGATTTTGTTAACTTGGTAGGTTAGAAACTATTGATTGTTGTGTCATAAGCCTATGCTCTTGTCATCTTTTCTTACAAGCCACCATCCCATTATCTTGATTATGCTAGTTTAGGTGGCATGATGACCATTTGGTAGTTTTGGCCAACTTAACGGAACTGGTTAGGAAAAAAACAAAATTAGTTAGAAAAGAATTTAATTCCAACCACATTAAATCTTATGTAACTAAATTAGCAAATTGTATAATTAATTATGTAAAAACAAAATTATATTATAAATTTACAGGTAAATATAGTCTTGGAGGTAAAGGAACAAATGCAATCAAGTGCATGAAAAGCCTCATAAAAAATTTCATGAAAAAAATGATAACAAATTAAAATTCATGTACTCAACAAAATTTCATATAATAAATCAAATTAAGAATTTAATCAGACGAAAATTTCAATGAAAATTCCATAAAAAATTGAATCAAAATAATTGATATAAAATTAAAAAGAAAAATGTTAATGGACTTTGTTGAAAAATTAGAGATTAAAATGGGCTTAGTAGGTTTTTAGAGAATGAAATGGGCTTGTTAGAAAATCAAGAAAATGGGCTTGGTAAGGTCATTGGGTTTGTTGCAAAATCATTGAGCTTGTTGGGCCTATTTGCAAAATTTAAAAATTTTTATCCTATTAAGGAGATTTTGACTAAAATAAAATTAATAAAATTTTTATAAAAAATTTCAAATATTAAATTATACAAAAAAATTGAGAAGTCTTATGCCTAGCAAAAAACAACTTAAATCCAAAACTCATAAAGTTTTACGAGAAACCTTTTATGGAAGAAAATTATTATTTGGAAAAAATGCAAAACTCATAAAATAAATTAAATTTTTAAAAATTGATTTAATATAAATTTAATGAAAATATTTTATATATTTTAAAAATATTAAACTCATAAAATTCCTCCAGAAAAAATTTTACGAAGTAGAAAACTCTATATCTTGAAAACAAGAAAATTAAAAAAAATACAAAACTTATAAAATAAAATGAATTTTGAAAAACTACTTTCATGGTGGTTAAATGAAAATATTTAAATAATTTTGAAGTAACTCGAGAAAATTCTATCAAAAATTTTATAAATAGAGGAAAACTTATATTTTGAAACCGAAAAAATTTTAAAGAATACAATGAAAATTATATAAAATAGGTTAAATACAACATATTATCTAAAATATTAATTATCAAAAGTAAACAAGAGTGAAATTCTAAAATCCAAAATAAATTTAACTAGAAAAATTTTGCGAGCATAATACTCGCGATATTGTAAAAATTAAAAATTAATTAACAAAATTGACAATTTGACACCTTGTGGTAAAAATGACAATACTTATTTTTTTGAATATTTTTTATTTTTTTGGAATGCATATTGGCATAAATATTGCATAAGTGTCAGTAAAAATATACAACGATCAATTTTTTAAGTTTTATAAAAAAGTCTCAAAAAATTCATAACAAATAGAAATTTTGACTTTGATATGATTTATAGGAATGATTTTTTGAATTTGGCAAGAAAATACTTAAAAAATGATTTTTCTCTTGAATATTTATCCTTTTTATCTAAGATTGGTCTTCCGTTGGCATTTTTTCTATCACGTGACAATACGATTATTTATGTGTGATAGAATAAGTTACAAAAATGTGTAATCTACTTGACAAAGGTCGACCTCTATTGGGGTGACAACCATATTCTTGGTCTCGGATAATTGAGACTACTAGAAAAAAGGCCTCAAAGAAATTAGGTGTCTACACCTAGGAATCCATTTTGGCAAACTCCACATATTCAAGAATCAAATACTAAGCCCCTAATTAGAGGACTCACAAGATGCATATGAGGTTGGTAATGACTTTGACCTAGAAGACTTCCTAGTAAACGACTCAAACAAATGACCAAACCCACTCAAGAAGCATCCTTATCTTTATCCTCACCTTTCATTCCCTAGTCTTTTCAAAATAAACAACGTGGACACTGACAAAGAAATTCTTCTTGGAAAAGAAATGTTAATTTCTCACCTAAAATGGGCTACAAAGTCTTAAAAACAACTTTAAGCAGACAATACCACCTTAATCTACTATAGGATAGTGATTAAATAATTAATGTATGCTAATTATGATTATGTGTTATAGACACCTAATTTCGTCTGGGTTTTTTTTGATAATTCTGAATATCTGAGATTGAGAACTTAATGGCAATCCTCATTGGGAACGATCTTTTTTAGATGAACAAGATATTTTCAAGACCTTTTTAGTCATAATTTAAATAGTCGTAAGTTCACGTGACAAAAAGTCATATTTTGATCTCTAATTTTAGATATATAAGACGAACATTTAAGAAAAAAATATTTTAATATTTTTTTTTAAATTTTGAAAATCTATTTATGCAAATGTTATCACAGTCAAACTTCTCATTTTTCTGAATTTTTTTGAGAATTTTTAGTTAAAATTGGGAAGTTAACTGTCGTATATTTTTACCGATAACAATGTGATATTTTTGTCAATACGCACTCTAAAAAATAAAAAATAATTCTTCAAAAATTATTATTTAATTCATATTAAATCAGTTTTTTAAAATTTATTTTATTAGTTTTGCATTTTCTTTTATAATTTCCTTTGTTTCCAAAATACAGAATTTGCTACTCTATACATTTTTTTGGAAGGATTTTTCTCGGTTTAGAACTTTTAAAGCTCTTCAAATATTATTTTTTAATTCGTATTAATCAATTTTTCAAATTCAATTTATTTTATGTGTTTTGCATTTTTTTAGATTTTTTCTCATTTCCTTGATACGAAGCTTTTATCTTCATCTATTTTTTGAGAATATTTTTCTAAGTTTATAATTTTTAAAATTCTTTAAATATTATTGGTTGAATAATATTAAATCAGTTATGAAAAATTTAATTTATTTTATGAGTTTTAAAATTTTTCCTGCACCGAGATACAGAGTTTTTTACTTCGTAAATTTTTTTGAAAATATTTTTTTGGAGTTTTTAATTTTTAAAATTCTTTAAATATTATTTTTTAATTCATATTAAATCATTTTAAAAAAATTTAATTTATTTTATGAGTTTTAAAATTTTTCTTGTGATCGAGATAAAAAGCTTTCTATAACATAAATTTCTTCAGTAGGATTTTTTTTTGAGTTTATAATTTTTAAAATTCTTCAAATAGTATTATTTCATTCACATTAAATCAATTTTTTTAAAATTCAACTTATTTTATAAGTTTTGCATTTTTTCACTATAACAATTTTTTTGGTAAAAGTTTTTCTCGTAAAATTTAAGGAGATTTGTATTTTTAATTTTTTTCTTGTAAATTGAAAATTGTTTTATTGTTAAATTAAATCGATCATATCAACTTTTATTGCAAATATATAATTTTTAATTTTTGTAATTTTTACAGTTTAATCTTTATAATTAATTTTTACAGTATAATTTTACAGATTATAAAAATATCTTATAAAATTATCTAGACTTTGATGATGTCATACATGACATCATCCAATAAAAGACAAAAATAATTAATTTAAATCAAATCAATCAAAAAAAATCAAATCAAATCAAAAGTTAATAAAAAATAAATAAATAAACAAAAAGTTTCCTAGAAAACTCTAGGAAGGCTACGGACAAAGGGATAGATGCCTTCTTGCCGTCCCTCTCATTTTGAAAAACCATGGGGCAAATTATCCTAAATTACTAAGGATTTTCATGGTAAAATTTTGTCATTTTTCTTAAAATTTCTTATGAACTTGTAGGTTTTCAAGCCTTCAAGGTAGATTCATATAGAAATCTTATAATTTTTGCTTATTTTCATCATTTTTCTTCATTTTTGTGAGTCAAAAAACATATAAAAGCTCATGGATTTTATCCATATTGAAAGGCTAAACATGTTGATAATGATATGTTTTTTATATATTTGTTATTATTCTTTTTTTATTAATAATGCCTTTATTTTTTATATATATTTTTGTTGTTGTTGTGATTTTGATTTAGTTGTATAGGTGTGTTTATGTTTTGCTTTTCTTGAAGTTTGCATGATAAGATGTTGTTAAATACTTATTGCATATTTTATTTTTATTTAAGCTTGGTAGTAATTATTTATGTTCATTTTCATTGTCTTATATATTAAAACATGCTTAAATTTTATGTTTCTTGGTTTGGCCAAATATGGTGGGTTGTTTTGATGATGATTTTGAGCCTATTTTGTTATAATGTTATGTTTTTTTAAAGTTATTTTGCAATATTAATAAATATAGGTACTAAATTTCAAAATGTGTAAAATTTTTTTTATTGTTTTTTGTGCTTGGTTGAAAGTTTCATAAACCATGAAAAAATTGATTCATGTGTTTCTAACATGTTTTGGGTATTTTTCACACTTCAAGGGTCATTTTACAATTTCGTAAAATTTAGAGACTAGTTTGCAAAAATAAAAAATTTTTATATATGGTCAAAGGTGTTTGATCGAACCTTCATAGGAATGTTTTCCATGATTTATATGCTGATTTTTACATGATCAATCATATTTTATGATGATTTATTTATGTTTTTAATGTAGGGACTTAAATATAATTTTACAAAGTCTAAGGGTCATTTTGTAAATTTTAAAAATTTTTTTAGAGCCAAAGTGTTTGGCCGAATCTTTATTGGTATTTTCTCTAATTTTCATATATATTGCATGTGATATTTATGATTTTTTAGGTTATTTTATTATGTAGGCACCAAAATGAAAATTTTATAATGTTCAGGGACTAAATAGCAAATATTCATATTTAAGGGGCAAAATGGACATTGTACAAATTTTAACATTTTACAAATTTTAAAGATTTTTATTATTTTATGGCTTTCTGTAGGGATATAGAAGTTTTCAAAACTTTTCATATTTGTTTGTTATTTCAAAGGATATGAAATGTAATTTTAAAAAAATATTAGGGGCTTGATTGCAAATTTTGCATTTTATGTCAAACTTAAAATTTTAGCTTTTTCATTTAGACTAAATTTATCTAGTTTTCATCATTTTAGTGTCCATTAGGATACCAAGATACTTTCACATCGAAGGTATACCCTAGGGCTATTTTGGTAAGTTTTCCTAAAATCTAGTCTTAGATAGTAACTGGGATGCTTTTATGCCAAAGGTGCAAATTTAGGATAGATTCATCCAGTTCTAAACATTTTAGTGCTTGTTAGGGTTATCTGGGTACTTTCACGTCGAAGGTATATCTTAGGGGCATTTTGATATTTTTTTTATCGGGATGCTTTTCTGTCAAAGGTGAATTTTTAGGATTATTTTAGCCTTCTTAAATTATTTTAAGGTCCATTGGGGTTACCGAGATACTTTCATGTCAAAGGTATACTATGAGGGCATTTTTGTATTTTTTTTTAGTCTAGTCTTAGATATGCATTAGGATGTTTTCAGGCTGAAAGTACATATTTAGGATAGGTTCACTCTTTTTCAAGCATTTTTGAGTTCTTTAGGGATTATCAAGATTTTTTATGTCAAACGTATACCCTAAAGGTATTTTCATAATTTTACATTGAAACTAAGTCTTATGTCAATATTGGGATACTTTTACATTGAAAGTACATATTAGGAATGGATTCATCATATTGGACCATTTTTAGGTCTTGGGGTCCATAGTTTTAATAAAATCTTCGTGTTCTCTTAGTTCTCCGAGAGGATATGAAAGATATTTTGATTTTCAAAAATATTAAAACTCGATTTGTTCATTCAAAATAATAAATTTGTTCAATAAAATATTACGAATATTATAATTAAAGACCAAATATTCAAACCAAATAAAAATCAAAATTTATGTTAACATGGGATTAATAAGTTACCGATCACCAAGCATCATGTGAAGGTCGATCCTTACTTGTGATTGTAACCGACTCCCTCACCCTTTCAAGCGATTTTTGGTATGAGAGTAGACCTCGAAGTTTCTTTTTATGGGTTTTATGATCCTTAAAATATAAACTCCAGCAAGTGTCGAATCTTAATTGGCCTAAATAAGATTGGTGGTGACTCTAGAAAAATGGTTATTTCATAACAACTATTTAAAGTTACGTCAGATGAGTGATTCTCCTCAATAACTCAGTCCCCAGATATAAAAAAAAATTAAAGAGTAATATTATAATGAAGATATGATCCCTAAGTTGAAAGAAAAAATATGATATATAGATATATACATATATAAACAAAGGATACATTTGCCATTTTAAGTCAGGCTGGTAAGGATCATATCTGGGCCACGTTATGATAGCTTGGTGACTCCAATAGGGACAGATTAAAGAGTCAAGCCTAAATTAATCTTGTGTTAATAAAATTTTGATTAAATTGGTTTCAAACGGTGTTTAACTATAATTCCTGCTATTTTCAAAATTTTTTGATTTATATGGAAATTTTGGTATATGTTGTTCATATTTTTTCACTAACTCTCTTATTTTGGGGGAATTTAGGATTGAGGGTTTTTATTGTTGAAAATGTTGAGTAATAAAAGGTAAGTTGTTCCCCTGCACGCACTGTGCACTTGTATATGCAGTTAATTCTCTTTCAATATATGGAGGGGGCATAGATACCTAATATTTTAGGAGGGGACAAAGTAGCTTTGCCTTTTGAGGTGTTAACCTCTATTTAGGCTAGTGAAAAGCCTACTGGGTGTTAATTCTTACAGCTTCCTGAGGTGTTAGCCTCGTCATAAGCATGGAAGATACTTCTACTCGAATTAAACCCTTTCCAATATAAACCCACAATGGGTAAGGATTAGGGTACTTTGTCAGTTCCTTTTGGACTCGGGAAACAATTCGAGAACCTATTTAGATGTTTAACTTGAACTTCATGTAACAAACCATAAAGGCCTTACCTAGTTAGAGCCATGCCCGATTCTAGAAGACACCAAATTAGGTACACATGGGGGAATGCGTCTAACCTTTACTATTATAATTTGATTTTCTTTATATTGATACATGTATGTTCTGCTACATTTTATTTCTCACATTAATTTGTTATTTTATGAAGGATTTTTCTTAATTTTTGGCATGATATCCATATTCCATGGAAACTTGTAAATTCATTCATGTATCTACAAAGTTCACATTCTTATATGTTCATGCATTCATAATTTTTCTAATGTCCATTTCATTTATTATATTTCAAGGATCAAGACATGGGTGATGATTTAGAGGCAAGGCTTCACACGTCAAAGTTCATCTAAGAAGAGTTCGATCATAAAGTCCTTGGAACAAAAAATCTGCTCAATGGATTGATAAAAATGATTGAGGGTTTATATGGGATAAAAAAGGAAAAAAATAAAAGATCACATTATTGGAAGTATTAGAATACAATGGCAATGAAATGATTTTAAAGATAATTTTTTGGGCTACTTGCCAAATTTTGTAAATATAAAGGTTAAAAAAATTAATGAAAAAATGAATTATCAGGGTTTGCAAAAATCCCTTAGAAACATTAACACAGTTAGGAAAATAAAGTGCTTGCAAGAGTAATTCTTTTTGTTACTTTGCTTTTGAATCTTGTAAATATGGCTATGTATGGCCATAATCAATGGATAAGTTAGAGAATTTTGGTTCATGAAACAATGTTCTTAGGTCACTACTCGAATTCTTTAGATTCCTACCTCTACAATAATCTTTATATTTGTTTCTTAGTTAATTCTTTGACATCTAATCTATTTCATTAAATATTGCCCCCTTTACTAGATTATTTATTCACTAATTCATACATTTGTATATTTATTTATTCATTCATTTATGTAATTTTTCCATTCATTGACAATCATACTAGGATGCCAATAAAGATTAATGTTGTCAAGATACATACTTATGCATGCAAACTGATTTAAGTTTTTTGTATTTTAAGGTGAAATAACAAATCACTAAATGGAAGATACCATACAACAAGAAAAAAAATGCAGCAAAAATTTTAAGTTCTATGGAACCACTCAAGATAAGGAAACTAGTTTACTAACAGTCAGAATGTATTACCAACACTTCTGTCGGGGCTCTGGGGAACTGCAAGTTGAAAGGTAACCACTTTATGGTGTTCAGTATATGGAATCTAGTCCCATAATACACATTCATGCTAACCAAAGGGTGATAGGTAGAATATGTGAGACGAGAAAGTAATTTTATCATAGTTGACAAAACCTTAAAATGTTGAAAAAATAAGGAAATCTATTCGAAAAATGTCCTTAACCTTAGCTTTTTATTGTTCAATGACCTCAACAGAATCAAATGATCTCTACCATTCCAACAAACCTAGAAAACTCCCTGTCCAAGGTGGTATAATTCGAGCATCAGGGTGCAACAGTTTTTGTCTAAGGATTCCATCAATCAATGCATGCTATTCCCTATGAGGATAATTTGGAATATTAACATGGTCAGTAAAAGATCACAGGCTATTGCAAATTCTAAATTAAATTACTTAGATGATTCTTTGTCATGCAATAAGCTTTTGGATTCATCCTTCCTGCTAAAGAATCTAGTTAAGAATCAAGGATAATATATGACTGTGCTGATGGCATGATTGAAATGACATGAAGTAACCATACATCTTGTGGAATGTCTGAGCTTGAAAACTTAGAGTTCAATACATCCTCTGATGTTTCACTAGCTGATTTACAATTCGGCCTTGGGAATACTAATCTAGGAAAAATTTGAAATTGGTGGACACCAATCAACGATGATTGGTCTAAGAGTCATTAACCTTATAGCAGTATGCTAATTAGGGGCAATTCCTATCTTGGCTTCAAAATTATGTGAATATCATTTGGAAACTATGAATTTTGGTTTGTAAATATTGTGCATTTTGTAATGGACCATGAATTTTGTTAATAATGGTTTCTAGTATCTAGGATAATGAGAACATTTTGAAAAAATTTTTCTTTGGTAGATGATCACCATTAGTTGAACTCTCTCAGAAAGGTCCTTTACCTTCACATATGTAATTATCCCAGACATTCAACTATAGACTTTTCACCACTTGAAACCCTCTATATCTAAATGTTCTTTTCTATGGATTCCTTGAAGGACTTACAAATAGGTTTTGCTCCTAAAAGATTTAGATATCGATAGTTAGACATGTGTTAAAGTAATAATAGTAATTTTGAAATCTCCCTCAATTGGATAACATTTTGCTATGCCGTCTAATCCATTTTTTTTCCTAAAGGCTAAACCAAAATCAAAATTCATTGGTGATTATAAAGCTAATAATGTTGAGTAGAATGCCTTAAGCCTTTAAAAATTGAGCGCAGCATCATGTTATTAAGATATTCAAAATGATTTCAGAAAGAGATCATCCTTTTTCCTAGCGAAGTGCTTGCCAGTACAAATGGGTTTGTTTGAAATAAAAAAGGCTTTTTTTCTTTATCCTTTCTCAAATATAGAAAATTATTCCCTTTGCAGTCCCCTTTGAGCCTAATAATTTATTTTTCTTTTTAAAGTGTTTGGCCAAATCTTTGTTGGTATTTTGCTGCATTTTTTATATATATTTGCATGTGATATTTATGATTTTTTAGGTCATTTTATTATGTGGGCACTAGAATAAAAATTTTATAACACTTAGCGACTAAATAGCAAATTTTCATATTTAGGGGGAAAAATGGATTTTTTTTAGCTTTAAAGGTTTTTATTATTTCTATGACCTTCTGTAGGGATATAAAAAATTTTAAAACTTTTTGTATTTGTTCGATCTTGCGAAAGATACGAAATGTAATTTTAAAAAAATTTAGGAGCTTGATTGCAAATTTTGCATTTTAAGTCAAACTTAAAATTTTAGCTTTTCCATTTAGACTAAATTTATCTACTTTTCATCATTTTAGTGTCCATTAAGGTACCGAAATACTTTCATGTCGAAAGTATACCTTAGGGGCATTTTGGTAATTTTTTTAAAACTGAGCCCTAGATAGTAAACAGGATGTTTTTTATGCCAAAGGTGCATATTTAGGATAGGTTCATCCAATTCTCATCATTTTAGCCCTCGTTAGAGTTACTAATACACTTTCACGTTGTAGGTACACCCTAGAGGCATTCTGGTAATTTTTTTCACCAAGATGTTTTTATGCTGAAGGTGAATTTTTAGGATGATTTTAGCCTTCCTAGATCATTTTAAGGTCCATTAAGGTTATTAGGATACTTTCATATCAAAGGTATATCCTAAAGGCATTTTCATAATTTTTTCTTCAAGTCTAGTCATAGAAATGCATTAGGATGCTTTTAGGCTGAAAGTGCATATTTAGGATAGGTTCATGCTTTTTCAAGCATTTTTGAGTGCTTTAAGGGTTAGCAGCATCTTTTATGTCAAAGGTATATCTCAAGAGTATTCTTGTAATTTTACATTGAAACTAAGTCCTATGTGAATACTAAAATACTTTTACGTTGAAATCACACAGTAGGAAATGATTCATCATATTGGACTATTTTTAGGTCTTAGGGTCTGTATTTTTAATAAAATCAAGTTTTTTTATAATTAAGGCAACGCCTCTTAATTAAATTAACATATAGAATTCTTACCAGGATATGTGAGGGGTTTTACAGATTATTTTAATAACGAGATATCCTTTTCAACATGACAATTGAGATTTTTCAATTTTTTTAAAAATAACTCCACGGGTTCCCCAGGTATGATAGAGAGTGATAAGATCTTCGTGTTCTCTTAGTTCTCTGAGAAGATGTGAAGGATATTTTGATTTTCAAAAATATTAAAGTCAACTTTCTCATCCGGATCATAAATTTATTTAATAAATTATGAAAATTATAATTAAATACCAAATAATGAAACCAAATAAAAATCAAAATTTATGTTAACATGGGATTAATAAGGTACCTATCACCGGGCATCACGAGAAGGTCGATCCTTACTTGTGATTATAACTGACTCTCGGATCCTTTCAAGCAATCTCTAGTGTGAGCGTAAACCTCAGAGTTTATTTTTATGGGTTTTGTAATCCTTAAAATATAAGCTCCACAGATGTCTAATCTCACCTTGCCTAAATAAGATTGGTGGTAACTCTAGAAAATGGTTGTTTCATAATGACTATTTAGAGTTAAATCAAGTGAACGATTCAACTCAATAACTTAGTCCCCATACATAAAAATAAAATAAAAAATAATATGATAATAAAAAATAATATCATAATAAAGACATAGTCCCTAAATTAAAATAAAAGATAATGATAGATAAATATATATATATATATATATAAACAATGAATACATTCATCATTTTAAACCAAGCTAGGCTGAATTTATATTCGAACCATGTTTATGTTTTTCCTACTTTCCTCGGCAAAAGAATCTTCAACAACCAACCAGTCAACTCTTCAAGAGAAGAGCATTAATGAAGACATCTCAACTACCTCCGCTTTATCACTTTAATGCTTTTATATTCTGTTTTGTAGTCTTTACAGCTTTATTAAAAGCTTAATCAATTTTTTTTGTATCTTTACTTTTACTTTGGTATCAACTAGTGCGTTATAAATGTATAAGAACGTGCCTAAATGAAATCACTATCGATAATTGTGATCGGTTCGCCTGATTGTAAGTCCCTCAGCCTATATAAGGTGACTTTTTCTCCATGAAGGAGGCAAATTACAACTTCTATTATAAGCCATTGTGTGAAATAAAAACTATGCAGCTAAAAATTCTCTTTTGGTTACTCTTTCCTTTAGTATTATTGTTAGTATAAGCTAATGCTCACATTGAGTAGGCAATGACATGATTCATATGCTTTGTAGTTGCCACTTCGATGGACTCTCTACATCAGAATCTCATGAACATTGATTATTGACCATGAACCCATAACTGCAATTAGCACTATAACTAAGTTACTATAACAAAGTTAAGCTATGACAAGTTTGCGATGTCCTTGAAGTATGATATCATAAAAGTTAGGCCTTGACTAGACCATGATGCCAAGAAAGTGCTTGAGGATTAAAAGTGAGTAGAAAACCTTAATACCCTACTTAAGGTCCAGCGCATGCAAGCCATGGTTTAGCCTTGTTACGGGCTATCTTTCCAAAGTTTATCTTGGTCCAGTGCCGATCCATTTGTGGTTTGTTAGGTATCTATGAATGATCCCACAGGAAATTTTATGGCGACAGCCGACATGGGTTTTGTTTGGGCAATAGAACCAGTGTTTGGCAACTGATTGAAATATGATAAAATCCCATGCTCACCATCCAGCATGATTGGACAATGAAACCCGGCATGGCTTAAAATGCTCGTTTGAAAAAAAAAAAAAAAAGCCAAGTAAAGAAGAGTTTGGAAAATGGAAATTTATTTCTGTCTTCTCTTTCTCTCTCCTTAGCTAAGATTCTCCGAACCTTATAAAATCCCTCTAATTTTATACGATCTACGAATTTTGAAACTTTGCTTCTAATGCTCCTTTTTTCTCTCTCCCAAAATTTTCCGGAGTAAGAAAGAATTTGATACTTATTTCTTTGTTTGGAAGAAGTCAAAGAATCCAAGAAGGAGAAGGAGCTTTAGTTAGAAGATTCGGAAAAAAAAAATGGTCTCTCCGACAGCGAGTTCGTTGTACATCGATGTCATGGAAGACGTCATTAGCAAGGTTTGTCATGAGTTTATCAACAATGGTGGACCAAGCGAAACTGCCCTTAACAAACTCCAGGTAGTAAGAATCCTTCTCTCATTTTCTTTTTATATGATTTCTTTATTGTTAGGGTTTGATTTCATTATTTTAGAAACAAAAAACATTTTTTATACCTTTTGTGTCTGTATTTGATCTTCTTGAAGTTAATATTATTGCAAAGAAACTGATATAGTTGAATTGATTGCTTGGGATATTGGGATTTAGATTTGGGAAATAAAGGTGATGCAACCAGGAGTAGTATTCAATCTCATAGACAGGTATTCAGGTTAGGAACAACCCACACTCGGTGGCCCAATTACTCTGGTGTTTGGACTAAAGGAGAAGTTGCATGATTCATCAATGATATGGTAAAGAGCAAAGATACAGCAGTTAATGTTAACAATTGCTACTTAGCTGTTTAAAGATGTTCATCAGTATTTTATTACTGAAATAGTTTGATTGTTCAACGGGCAACCTCAAACATGCTTTAACTTAGAAAACCATTTATTGGCTGCCTTGATTCTCCAACTATTGACCACTGCACAGACCTTCAAGTTTTTTGTGGTTTATAAACTTGATAAAATGTAATCTATCTATACATATAGGGAATTAAAACAATTATATGAAAAATAAAATAATTTGTTCCATTTTCCATAGTAGCTTTTTATAAGGAAATTAAGACACTGAATATAGATAAATATGTATAAATGAAATTATCTAGCCCCTAGCATAAAATTCTGAATTGTTGCAATGAATATCAGTTTTCACGGCAAGGTTTGGCCATGGGGGCAGATTTTTCCTCTTGAATTGGTTACTACAAGCAATGTTACATATGTACGTGTGTTGGC
>JBBYHM010134665.1:5734-37998 GCA_038381775.1 Adansonia rubrostipa | reverse complement strand
TTAAAATAATATTAAAATAAAATTCATTATTAAAGTTTTTGATTTATAAAAAATTATTTAATTATAATTTTTTCATAGTTATTTTTAGTATTAAATTCGGGTTCGGGTTCAGGTCAGGCTCGGGTTCAGGTCGTTTCGGGTTCGGGTTCTTTTGGGTTCTAGTCATTTCGGGTTCAGGCTATTTCGAGTTTGGACTATTCGGGTTCTGATTTTTTCGAGTTCGGACTATTAACTTTTTAATCAAATCAGATTCGATTCAAGTTTAAACTCAAATTTTTTTCAAATAAATTTTTGAGTTCAGATTCATTTTGCTATGTCCATGCCCTACTTTAGCTAAACCTGTCACTAGGAGATCTGCATCATCGTCTGGTTCATCGTGTTGATAGCAGTTGTCGATTGGGCCAACTTGGCATTAAATAGCGTCACACCAGCTCTAAGGGTTGAAGTCTGGATATACTGATGGATCATCCCCACATTTAGGCTGCAAGGAAGCGGCATAATTTTCCTACAATAAAACTTAAAAGTAAAATGAATTATGAAGTCATAAAAAAAAAAATATATATATATATATATATATATTACAGAACGTCATAAATAATTAAATTACAACTCACACTAACAGTACGGGACTTTCTGTCGATGTAATCTCTGGAACCTTGACAAAGTCTATCAGTTTGACTGAAGACTACCATGAATGACCCATCACTTTGCTATTGCTGAGACTACAAAATATGAAAATAATGAATATTAATAATACACATATTAATAGAAAATAATATAGGAATGTTGGATAATAAAAATTCAATGCAAAATTAAATAAGAACTTATCATCCGGCACTCAGTAACTAGAGAAAGCAAGGGCACCCTAGTGTGTTTGTTTATCTCCCCATCTTGCTGTGTGTTTTTGTTTGTCTTGGCCTTCTGGGCTCCATTCTTTCAGTCTTCTAATTATTACATGTAGTCCAGCTATCCCTTGTATCAATTGTTTGTCCGGTTGCTTCGGTAAGCCCTTGTAGACCTCAATGTAAGCAGTCCTGAACATTCTAAGAGCCTTATACTGCTTTGTTCGCATCACATCCTTGAATCGATCTCATCCGATGGCCTTCAATAAATTTCGAACCATAAATGCTAGTTTATCAGGCCACTGGCATTCACTATACAATGAAAGAGTACTTAGAATGAAAACATATAATTTAACGTATATTTTCGAGTAAAACGCAACCTATATAAGGTCTTCATCTTAGCAAGATCTTCTTCCAGGTCCTCCATGGCGCAGAATAATACTACTTAATCAAGTCAACAAAAATAGTCTTGATGATGGGTTCAAGGAAAGTCCTGTAATAAAACAAGAACATTGTGAAGAAACAATTTAATATATTTAAAGATTAAATTAATTAATTTAGAAAAAAATAATTAAATCAATGTTTTTCTCAAAATTATAAGCTGAAACCTCTTACTAAGATCATCCGTTGTTGATAATATATTCGAACACCTTCGATCTTGTCTTCTCAACCAAGTTGAAGAAGTGTGTACCTCAGTAAAAGGGGAAGTACCTACAGGCCAATCTAGTTTCGCTGTAGATAAATAGGGATCATCAGTAGTCTTCATGCCACCGTCCTCGATATGCATCTCTAGGGGATCAGTAGTGAAGTACTGCTCAATCTTTTCGTCCTTTAGGTTCGGCATGAGGTGTGCAAAAGATATAAATGGCCCATCTGATGTACCAGTTGACGTTGATCCACGATAAAGAAGCTACTCTGAAAGCGAAAATAATAGCCCCGTCTTCATTCTCTATCAACACTTCTAATAATGCCTCACCTCATCTGATCTGTAACATTAATAATAAAACATTGTTAGTATATATAGATAAGGCTATAAAAATTTTCTAAATCTAGATATATAATAATCGAAGTCATTAATGTAAACCAACAACTAATGTGCAAGTACAAAAATAACTTATTGGTAATTAAGTAAGTTTTACTTTTAAATAATCATTGTCATTGTACTAAAGAATATTCTAATAACATTGATGAAAATTATTAATTAATTATATCAAATAATTAAAATACAATTATATTAATTAATTATAATCATTTTATAATATCAAGAATCACATATATACATTAAACAATTATAATCCATTTAACCAAATAATTATAAATATTAATTAAAACCCCACAATTATATATTAAATGAATTAAAATAATTACTTTTATCAACAATTTCTTACACCTGCATTTATGTATAACAAAAATAATAAATAAACAACAGTTTACGATTAAAATATATTTTTATTAATATAATTATTTTATAACATTAACAAATATATACACTTGGATTAATAAACAATTATATTAATTATATAAACAAAAAATGAGTAAAAGTGTAATACGAACTCACAACGCAAGATTACAACCGGTACCATCAATAAAACTATATAATTAGTAAATAAACCTACAAAAATACAAACATATTCGTTAAAACAAAATATTATGAAAAATAATGTACAAAACTTGTAAGAAACACCTTACAACGCTAAAAAACTGGAGAAAACGAGATAAAAAGGAAAATGAAATTGGAGAGGAATTAAGGGGAAGAGGCATGGCCGCAAATTTATAGTTAGTGTATTTTCGACGAAATTAAGACTATTCTGTCGGATATAACATAGGTGAGAAAAGTAAAATTTTCCGTTGGAAATATTATTTCCAAACGGAATATTTTGTGGGAAAAACTTATTTCCCAAGAAATTTTTTTTTTTGTCGGATAAAATCCGTCGCAAATATTATTGGGCAGAATTTTGCCAAATCCTAAACTCCGTCGAGAATAAGTATTACCGATGGAATTTTTGTTGTTGATATTGATTCCGTCGGAAATAATTTTTTCGACAAAGTTCTGCTGAAAATAATTTTTTCATACTTTCATTTTCCAAGAATTATTTATTAAAACATTATAAAATTATATTATTTCCAATGAAAATTTTTGTCAAAGATAGTACATTTCCATTAGAGATAATTTTGGTGCGTGAATGGGACGAATGAATAGTGACTCACCGAATTTTTTGGATGAAAATGTATTGCTTCTCACAGATTTTCTAATGAAAAAGATCCCTTTTTATTTCAGATAAAAATTCTGTTAGAAAATAAACGATTTTCATCCAAAATACGCTTTTTTCCTTTAATGAAGATTCATTTCGATGGTGTCACTGCTACAGATCAGGGTGAGGGGCATATGAATGGTTATTCAAGACAAAAAATGGCCACTACAAGGGGCCCATGCAGGCACCAATTGCAGATCTGATAGACCCATTAGCAATTGAGGCCATGGCTACCATCAAGGCTTTGAAACTTGCAGAGGACTTGGGGCTCCAGAGGATTGAACTTAAGGAACACGTTATAAGTATAATAAAGAGAATCAAAGCAAGGGACACAGACTTAATTAGAAATTCGATTGACAAGGCCAAGGTACAAGGCCAAGGTAATCTCTTCAATGTTCAATATTTTTTCGAGTCTCTCACGTTGGCAGAAAGGGGAATCGAGCCTTCATGCCCCAGCAAAGCTTGGTTTGGGTTTGTTTGTTGACATGGGTTGAATCTTATAGGTGACGATTGGGTAGGTTCAGACGAGTTTAGATCGGATCTTTTAGGGTTTAGATTTTTTTGGATTCGGATTGATTCGAGTTTAGACTTATTTAGATTTGGGTTCTATAAGCTTTAGGTTAATTCGGATTCAAACCAATTCGGTTTCAGGTCTATTCGGGTTTAGATCAATTTAGATTTGGGTCTATTTGAGTTCGAGTTTTATTGGGTTTGGGTTTGAGTTTAGGTCGGGTTTGAGTTTGAGTATATTTTACATCATTTTTTAGTTTATGTTAAATGTAATCATTTTTACGTAATTTGAAATTCTAAGCCCAACCTAAATTTGGCTTGGTTCGGCAAGAAAAAATCTTAGTTTGGTTCCGTAGGCCTAGCCACGGCTCGAAAAATTTTGAATTCTCAGTTTAGGGTTGAATTTGGCCTAACCGACACATTTAAGTATAAATCACTATTTATAATATTAAAAAATTATTTTTATATTAATATTTACATATTTTATAATTAAATTGAAATAAAAAATATATTATTTTATTTAAAAAATACTATTTCGGGTTGAGCTTGCTTGAAACTTAAAATCTAAAACCCGGGTCTGGTCTGGTCTGGCAGGCTGCCTAGCCCATGCGCAGGTCTATTTGCTAGTTTGATATGGTGTTATCTATTATGGCTTTCATATTTTTTAATTTATCTTATTACTTTGTTATACTATTATCAAACTCTAATTGTTATTATTTTAAATAATAATAATAATAATAATAATATTCAAAGAAGTATTTAAAATTTTATAATTAACATACATAAACTCTTAATATTTAACGAGTTTAACTAATTAAATTAAAGAAAATGTGATAAATAAATGATATATTTTATTGATAATATTTTCAAAGCTCATGAGATGATTTATTTTTTAATAAATTATTATTTTATCATATATAGACCTACTCAAGGGTCAGGCTGCCAACCAGACCCAATTGAGCATAAGCTCGGGTTCTCATATTTTGTTTTAGACTAGTTTGGCTCGACTTGAAGCGATGACTTTAAATGAAAATAACATATATGCTATTTAAATTTAATTATAAAATATATAAATACTAATAAAAAAATTCTTTAATGTGATAAATAGTAATTCAAGCTTAACAGGCAGGTCTGGCACATTAAATAAGGGTTTGGGTTTTGGGATTCCCATGAGCAGATTTAATAACATATAAAATATAAATTAAGTTTTGAATATTTAATTAAATTATATATGATATTAATATATAATATATAATATTTAATTTATTTTTGATTTGGTATTATTTATTATAACTTTTATATTTTTTGATTTATTTTATTATTTTGATATCAAACTCTAATTATCATTACTTGAATAATAATAATAATAATAATATTCAAAGAAATAGTTAAAATTTTACTAGTAACATATATAAACTCTCAATATTTAATGAGTTTAACTAACTAAATTAAAAAATATGATAAATAGATGATATATGGTATACTTTATTAATAATATTTTCAAAGCTCGTTATATGATTTACTTTTTGATAAATTATTATTTTATTATATATAGACCTGCTCAAGGGTTAGGATACTCACCCGGCCCAATTGGGCTTGGGCCCGAGTTCTCATATTTTTGTTTCAGACTAGCTCTGCCGAGCTCGAAATAGTGATTTTAAATTAAAATAATATATATTTATTTAAATTTAATTATGAAATATAAAAATATTAATAAAAATTTTTTTAACGTGATGAACAGTAATTTTAGCTTACACAGGCGGGTTTGAGCATGTTAAATAAAAGCTTAGACTTGGGATTCAAAAAAAAAATTAGACTGTGCCTTGACTCAACCTATGAGCAAGTTTAATTCTATATAAAATATAAATTAAGTTTCTAATATGTAATTAAATTATTAAAATAATATTAAAATAAAATTGATAATTAAAGTTTTTTATTTATAAAAAATATTTAATTATAATTTCATCATATTTATTTTTACTATTGAATTCAGGCTTGGGTTCAGATTCTTTTGGGTTTGTGCTATTTTAGATTCTAATTTTTTTGAGTTCAGACTATTAACTTTTTAATCAAATCGAATTCAGTTCGAATTCAAACTTAAACTTTTTCAAATAAATTTTTAAGTTAAATTCATTTTAACACCGCTAATCTTGCCCAGATGTTATTTCCCATGCAGTCAATAGTGACTGTCAAAGTTCCTAACTAATAAAGATGCCTGTTCGAAAAACGAAAAAAATAGAACTCTTCTATTTTTTATAGTCACAAAAACAACATTCATGTACAATCCTTCGTACTTTTTTTTCTTAGATTTTCTTCTGTAGCACTATATTTTGCAATAGAGAAATTTTTTGGGAGTTTTATAAATTCTCTATATGCCAATTAATGTTTAATAGATTAATTTGTCAACGATAAATCATTCAACATTGTATCCTCAAAATTTATTGGTTTGCAACTGTTAGCACACTTGTAAATAAACCCTCATAGAGAAGAGACATTGATATGTATTATATTTATGTGCGTTTTTGGCTCTCTTTGACATTGATTGCAGAGTGAATATTAGTGGTGTACGATGATTAATCTCACGATTGTGGGGATTTAATTTACAATTTATGAATAATTTTTTTATTTTTTAATGGAATTTGTATAATTATGATTATTATATTTTATAATAAGATATGCAAAATAAAAGAATTATGATCGTATAATTATAATAGTATTTATTATATTTGTAATCATAATAAATCTAAGATAGTCAAAAATACATGACAACAAAAAAATTAAATCCACATACAAGGCTTAGATACTTTCGTTTAAACTTTATGTATTTTCTGGTGTGTTCCAACTTCCAACAGGTTGGTAGAAGAACATGTACTGATATTTGTATGAGATATGAAGACAAAATCTAGTATTTGATTTGCTAGAATGAAGTAGAAAAAAATTCGATAGGAATAAAATATAGCAGAAGTAAATATTATATAGTTTATTTTTTTACCAGTTGCTTTAATGAGGTTAAAGAATAGGTAAAGAATAAACAGAAAATTTTCATTTTAACCTTAACTTTAATAATAATATTTTTATTTAAAAAACTAAAATTATATTTATTAATCTCTTAAAATTATATTGAATATAATAAAGTATAAAAAATTTAATAATAAAGAAAAATTAATAAAATAAAAATTAATAATTTTATAAATTATTTACTTTTATATTAAATATAAAATAATGATATTTATTTTCATTTTAAAATAACATTTAAAAATATTTTTATATATTAAATATATTTAATAATAACATTAAATATTAAATAATTCTTTTTTTTTTTTTTCAAAATCTATGAAAGCATTTTCTTTTCATTTTCAGTTTAGTTCTCTCCCTAACTTATGTACCTCTATCCCCTCTCTATAATATTCACATTCTCTCTCTACATTTAACCTAAAAACCACTATCTTTTTCTAATTTCGGAATGACTGACATCATTGGTCATCACGGTCGCTGCTGCCATCCTGCCCAGAAAATATCAAAATTTCATCCAAATCTTTTTCTCAATCTCCTCTTTCCATTTTTCCAGTTGGTTTTTTTCCCTAAAAATTACCATAAAAGCATACATTTAGAAAATAAGTCGCAAACTTTGCCTCTATTTTCATCGTGCCACTCCAAAGGCTACTGGTTCTTTATATGTCTTTCCTCATCCTTTCCTCTTGCTCCTCCCTTAATTTTGAGCCCCAAACACACCTTAACATCCCTAACTCGAAAAACCCTAAAAGAGAGAGTTTTCTCTCTCTGTTTTTCTAATTTCTTTGTCATTTTTTATTATTAATCATCTTTTTGGTTGGTATATTGCTATGATTCTGTTTTGACGTCTTTGATGGCCGTTGGTTGGAAGGGTATTCTAGAGATCCTTTTCTTGAATAGCTATTCGTCTTGACACTGAATAGCTATTTTGAAGTGAGCCCTAAAAGGCTATTCAGGCCATATTATAAGTTTCCCTATAGTAAAAGTTAAAGAAAATGAAGGGAATAGTTTTTCTTTTTTTCTACAAGTGGAATATATTAATTAAGGTCCACTTTACCATGAAAGCAACTCAATGCTTTGCATATCTATCCTAATCTGCCATTATGATAATCTGCAGCAACTTCATTAACATCTTTCATGTCTATTGAGAATTTTTGAAGCCGATTAATTTGTGCTAGTCTTTGTCATGCCCAAAGTGAACCTCTTTGTTCTTATGATTTTGTCCTGCCAAAGCTTGCGAGTTGAACTTAGGGTTCAATATTTTAATACCTGTCTTAATTCTTAGTAAAATTTTCCTTGTATCTACAACAATTTGGCATCAATGGTAAATATACGTTGGATCCATTTAATATCAGTGCCTATAGATACAAGTTAAAAATTATTTATCATTTAAAAATGCTTTTTGTATTTA
The DNA here is from genome assembly GCA_038381775.1 of Adansonia rubrostipa. Lineage (NCBI taxonomy): Eukaryota > Viridiplantae > Streptophyta > Magnoliopsida > Malvales > Malvaceae > Adansonia > Adansonia rubrostipa. The sequence continues at coordinate 29,971 of JBBYHM010134665.1, read as the reverse complement.
ATACATTATTTTTATTGAATTCAAAAATGGGATTCATTAATGTCATAACATGTCAGATGTAAATTTAGCATGGTAAATGCAAATTGTTGGGGATCATCACTAATTTCTTTCATTTAGGTATGATTAGCCACCCTAATGAAGTTATCCAATTTAATATAATCCTAAGCTTGATAGAGATACTTAAAAAGAATAAATTCTAGTCTACTTTACTAGAATATGGTTACGGGCAAGAAAATATTAGCATTCCCACAATATCTACTCATGTGGATGGTACCTAATTAGCCAAATACCACCTATAAGTATTTAGCTTCGATATTTAAAAGATGAAATTTTCTTTAAGGTCAATTTTGATGCTGAAATCCAAAAAAAGGTTTTCTCACCATAGGAGTATTCAACAAATGCCATTTGCTCTCTAAGAAGGCTTCATTATCGGATTTATTAAGTATATTATAATAAAAATTATGTCCATATTTGAGGGAAGCTAATTTTTTTTTTTTTTTTTTTGCAGATTCTCATGCAAGAATTGGTGTGGATAAATTGGATCTATTTTATGCTTGGCTGTAATTTGTTTTGGCCTTTTAAAGCGAGGAGTTGGCTCTATATGTTTAAGGAGATGAGTGGAGTTGTTGGATTACCTTTATGCACTTTTGTATGATGCTGCTTTTATGATGATATTTTATTGGCTGAGCAAAAAAAAAATGATAAGAAGATTATACATTCTAAACTTAGATTTATGTTATTTTAAAATCATAATAATATTGTTAAAAAATAATTTTTGACTATTTTATTGAAATCATCCCCTAAACATTCATCTAGAAACTTTTTGAAAGATCGACCATTTGCAAACCTATAAAAATTTCATTGTCGGAAAGTCTCCACTTATTTTAACTTAATTTATTAGTTTAAAATTATGTGAGGAAAACATGTTTAAAATACAATAAATAAAATAATTAAATAAATAAACAATTAAAATTTACATGAAAAAGTGAAAATTATGTTAAACATATTTGGCAAAAAATTTAAAAATATAAAAGAAATAACAAAAAATTCAAATTCAAATTCAAATTAAGAAAATATAAATTAAAGTGAAAAAGATAATTAAAATGAAAAATAAAAAAAAACATTTGAAACAGTAAAATAATATATGTATAATAATAATAATAAAATAAAGTATAAAGATTTTAAAAAATCCAAAGAAAATAAACGTAAATAAAACAAAAAATTGAATATTAAAAATAAAATATAAAAAATAAAATTAAAAAAAATAAAAAAATATCATACATATGGGTCGGGTCAAACATGTGACTCGTTTCGGTTTATACATAGATAGCATACTGCTATCCTATTTTATAGGGATATTGAAAACATCAACTTCTATAAATGTCACGTATATTTATAACCACTCCATAGTTGCATCTCACTTTTTTGATTAATTATTTTTTAATTTAATATTATAAAAAAATTATAATTTATTTATAAATATAATTTATATATAATTTTTTATTATATGTATAATGAACATATATAATGTATATACACTATTAGTATATGGATGGTTTTAGTGTATATATCTAATATATATACTAAAATATAAAAAATATATGTAAAATATTTTAACAGGTAAAATAATAATTTTAAAATGTAAAACAGGATAGAATAAAGCAATCATTTCTCAAACTCCATCTCACCCTTGCTTTCAACAAAAAAAAAAAAAGTACATCAGAACGAATCGCTATAAAACCCATGGAACATATTAGATTTTGTCATCCATCACGATTCCTTGCAAAGTTACCAAATTTAGTTTGGAGAATTTATTGTCCCACAAGTTACCAAGATGTTTCGCTTGGAATGGTACATGGTTCATCCCCTAAAGAGAATGGACTCAAATCCAGATGAATCTAAGGTCATTGTTACCTGTGAATCGAGGGAAGATGGAGGGAAGGTGGTTAATATCTGGTATACATTTTTTTCAATGAAAAATATGCAGACATCGAGAAAGCACATGGGAAAGGAACATAAAAATGGAAATGAAAGTAATTAAAATTCTAGACTAGACTTCTAGGGTTTTATGCTCTCATTGTCACCCACTTCAAAAATGGTGCATTCTCATATTTTTATCTTCAATGTTTTTTTCATAATAGTTATCCCATCTATGAAAGCAACCTGAGAACAACCGAGGTTCACAATGGCTTAGCCAGAAACGTTTGTCAGTAGGAGAAAATGTTCTAGAACATTATATAAATTTCAATTAAATAAACATTATATAACTTTCAAATAAACAAATTTATTTTAATGGTTTCAGCAGCAATGTTAAATTATTTTTAAAAAAATTTCTCTGATATCAATCAAAATTTTAAAAAATACAGCGAGTAGATAAATGATGTCTTTTTTATTTTTTTATAATGAGAAAACATTTATAACATCTTATAACTAATGACATATGAAATAATTATTATATCAAGTATAACAAACTGATTTTTTTATAAATTGAATCAAACCCATATATAATATATATTATAAAATTAATTAAAGGGAAAATTATATCGTGTAAATATGATGATAAATTGACAACAAAGTGAAAATAAGAAAAATTCAATAAAAAATAAATAAAAAACCAAAATAAATCCCAAAATGTGTTAATATAGTATATATCAATAAAATACATATCTAAACTTTTTCAATCACGACTTAAATTTATTTTTATCCATCTCGTAAATAATTTTATTGGCATCAATATTCTAGTTAAAAAGAATTAACTTTTTATACTAATTATATATATTATTTAATTTTAAAAGTTGAGTGTTCAGTTGACCTCACTCAACATGTATAGGGTGGCTAGACTCAGCTCTTCCACATCATGTGGTCCTCCTAATTCCGCCAGCCTCACTCAGTCGGTGGTGAGAGCTAGCTAGAGAGAGAGAGAGAGAGAGAGAGAGATGAGCTCACTTATGTGGAAACAAAAGAAAGAAAGTAATGAGTTTACCTAACTGGAAACAACGGCAGGCATAAATGAAAAAGGAAAAAAAAAAAAAAGCCACGGGTATAGTAAGCCGATAGAGAGGGGTTTTTGATTAATTTTTTTCCATTAATAGTGGACACGACTATTTCCATTGCCATCAATATTAAAAAAAAAAAGACTGAAATAAATCTTATCAATTACGAATAAAATTTTATAAAATAAAAATATAAAAATAAAATTTTAATTTTATTTATTTTTTAATTTTTATTAATTAAATTTTTTTATATTAATTTAATATCTAATAAAATTAATATATTATATCGAACTAGATAATTAACTAATTCTTGATTGAACTGATCTAATCACCGATCTAATCAGATTTTTTAAGTCACTAATTGCCATTGTATGAGGACAATCTTGTAGTTATAGCTTCTCATTGGCTAGGGTTTTGGGGATAGGGGTGTTGTAAATATAGGTAATGACAAGCACAAAGCTACACTTTGGCTAATGTAATATAATTTCCTGTTTCCTATATACTAATGTCGATATCATACATGTAGCATCCCAAACAAAAAGCTAAAGAGATAACAGACGCATGCGAGTGAGACACCACCAACATTCTCGCCAAGACTTGATGAGAAAATGAGAAAAAGGAGACAGAGAGAGATGGGCCGGTCTTTCTCTTTTGGGGGATAGCGACCCAGCTTGGATAGATTTGTAAATTTGAATTAGGTTGACATGGGTCAATTTAGGTAATATGAATTTAGATTTTAAAAATTTTGAATTATTTTCAGATTGGTTTATTTTAAATTTGATATTTAATTATTTTAGTTCAAGTAATTTAAATTTATTTTATCCTACTCAATAAATTATGACTTTTAAAAAAATAATTTATTATTAAAAATTAAATTATATTTAAGAATTTTATAATAATAGATATTTATTTAAAATAAAATCTAATTAATTATTAAATTAATTGATTAATTATGCTTAATATTTATAAATTCTAAACTTAACAAATGAAATTAAATTAATAAAACTTTCACGGTAAGTAAAGAAACAACTCTTGAACTAAATAAGTTAACAAAGCAGCCCACGTTCTTGCGAAGATAGCTAAGCTAATATATTTAAATTTAAATTTTAGTACCTCTAGTATATTTCTTATATAATTAATCCTCTTACTATATTATTTTGAAAATTTTGATCCAATACAGTGTTACTTTTTTTTTCCGTTGCTGACATGGCCACTGATTTTATTGATATGAAGAGCTTTATTAGCAAAATTTTTCAAACAAATGATACTATTAGTCTCTGTATTTGTAAAAAAATGCGGATTTAATCCATTTACAATGATTTTAAAAAATTTTTATCTTTATACTTCTCAAAATTTTAAATTTTGATCCAATCTTTGAAATATTGAAAAGTGATTAAAAAATTCACAATATTTAAAAATTATTCAAATAACAATATTTTATAAAATTTATTATTTAAATAATAAACTCTATTATTTTTTGTTAATATTAATAACTTTTTATTGAAATATAAAAATATTTATGTTTAATAATATTCAAGAAATATTTGAAATTAAAATATTAAATATTTTTTATTTTAAAATTTTAAAATGTTTTTAACTAAAATAAAATAGTTTTTATTAACATAATAATATATAGTGTCGAATCAAATTAAGTTTGGCATTTAAAAATCATGTCCAATGTATGATTCGAGTAAAATTAAATGCATAAGTTCATGTTGAATCTAAGAATCAAGGAATCACGAAAACAAAAAGAAAAGAGAAGAAAAAATCAACACAGAGATTTAACAAGGTTCGACAATGTGCCTACGTCCTCGAGAGCGGCGGCTGCTATTTTTATTCACTACTTAATTTAAGGTTACATCAATCATATATTTATACTAATCCTACCTAGTACAATTTTATAAAATTGCCCATATACTGTACCACGAGGGCAACGTAACCTATCTATCCATAGACCCTATAAAAGGTAAATGTCGTCGCTCTGCTCTGCTCCAGCATCAATCCACTTACCTCTGTATATAAAATTATATGAGCCATACACAACAATCTCCACCTTGGGGAATATACCCTATGAAGATAAAAGGTAAGAACTAGAACCCTTCATACTTCTGATAGGTTGGGTGACTTGCTTGTTTAGAATTTGGAAACATTGATCAAGTCCAAGCAATACTTGAACTTGTTTGTAGTAACTGGCTTTGTAAACATATCAGCTACATTCTTAGATGTATGAATTTTTTCTAACAATATCTGACCAGATCCAACCAATTCTCTGATCTTGTGGAACTTACATCAATATGTTTGGTTCCAGGATGATAAACCTGATTCTTTGCCAAGTAAATTTCAACTGTCACAGTGCAATTTAACTCCACCTTGCTCAATACCCAATTCTGTCATTAGCCCTATAAGCCATAAAGCTTCCTTGGCAGCCTCAACAATTGCCATGTACTCTGCTTCAGTTGTAGACAATGCAACAATGGATTGAATAGTTGATTTCCAATAAATTGGTCTTCCTGCAAGAGTAAAGACATATCCTGTTGTAGACCTTTTATTATCCAAATTACCTGCATAGTCAGAATCCACATATCCCACAACTAAAGGATCACTCATTTTACTGCCAAACATAAGGCCATACTCCATAGTGCCTCTCAGATATAGGAAAATCCACTTAACTGCTTCCCAATACTGTTTACCAGGCTTTGACATGAACTTGCTAACCTGACTAACAACATGAGCCAAATCTGGTCTTATACAAACCATGGCATACATCAGGCAACCAATAGCAGTAGCATAAGGAACTAAAGCCACACCTTCAATCTCACTATCTGACTTTGGGCATTAATCCAGGGAAAGTTTGAAATGATTTGCCAATGAAGTATTGACAGGTTTAGCCTTGCTCATACCAAATCTGTTCAACACCTTCTCAACATAGTTACACTGAGATAACTATAATTTTCTTGAGCTTCTATCCCTGTAGATCTCCATCCCAAGAATCTTCTTGGCAGCACCTAAATCCTTCATAACAAATTCCTTTCCCAACGAGGTTTTGAACTCAATCACATCATGCATATTCTTAGCAGCAATCAACATATCATCCACATACAGTAGCAGAAATATAAAAGAACCATCATCAAGTGTCCTAACATACACGCAGCAGTCATACTCACATCGTCTGTAGCCAATTTTGATTATGTAGGCATCAAATCATTTGTACCATTGTCGTGGAGATTGCTTTAACCCATAGAGTGACTTCTTCAAGCTACAAACTAAATTCTCTTGTCCAGGTTGAATAAACCCATGTGGCTGTTCCATGTAAATCTGCTCCGCTCTAGCATCAGCCTACTTACCTCTATATATAAAATTATATGAGCCATATATAATAGTTTGACTAAAAGTTTGACGAGTACTCTTACTAAAAAATAGCTTTTTAAAAAAAATGAAAAATAATCTTTAGAATAGAGATTTCATTTTCAATTAATTAATAATTTTTATTCTACTATAATGTGTAACTTATTATCACTTCACTTTCTATTTTTTTTAATTTTATCATTTACACAAGTTTTTTTTATAGCTTTTGTGCTAATTTTGCTTTTGGAGTTATTGTCTTTTTTAGTATTTGAGATTTGATTGATTTTTCTATCGATATTATTTGAGTATAACTTATAATCAATTAAAGTATCATTGCTTTAATAGTATAAATATTTTAATTTCTTAATAAATATTACTCTTTTTAATACTTATATTAATAAAATATATTATACTTTTTATTTTAGATATTAATATAAATATAATCTAGTTTTCCTATAATGCTTAAATTTTTAATCATTTTTTAATATTTTAAAGAATTGATCAAAGTTTGAAATCTCGAAAGTATAGGAATAAAAAAAAATTCAAAGCATTACAGAAAAACTAAATCCATAAATTTATGTAAGTATGGGAACCAATAGCCTCGTTTGCTTGAAAACTTTTGCTAACAAAGCTCACCGTATTTGCAAAGTCAAAGGCAACATCAGCAAATTAACATTCATATCAGCATTTTTAACAAAAGAAAGGTAAAACCATTATAAATTAGACTGAAAATATCAAAACAATATACTAAAATGATTAAATCCAAAGAAATTATAGTAAATGAACTAAAATTCAAATTTAAAAGTAGTACAGGTATAGAAGAATTTATCCAAATAAAACCTATCTATTTAATAAGCTTAGTTAGCTTATCAATATTATTATGGTTATTAATTAAGCTAATGTAAAGCATATGATAACATATTATATATTTGAAATTTAAAACAATACATTCATTCAAAATAATGAATAATTATAAGAGATTAATCCATTTAATAACACCGGATAAGGTATTATTATATTGTATATAAATCGTTATAATAAAATACTCATATCAATGACATATTTTATGTATTTTCTAAAAAATCACATGATAAAATTGAAAGGATTATAAATTTGATATTAACACCTCATTTGTTCCAAAAACAATTCTATTGTTAATAAATTATATAATTTAGTTTGAATAACATGATAAAAGATTATTATAACGTAATTGACCAATCATTAAATAAAATAATATATCATTATTAGTAACCTATTTTATATATTTTATTCTACATTGCATAAAAATAAGTTATACTTTTAAATTAGAAATAATATATTTATTTTAAACGGTATGTATAAAGGTAAAATATAGTATAATTTATTATAAATCATCTATCCCTGACTTGGGCATGGGCTAGGCAGCTTGCCTAACTCAACAAATGCGACCCGATTAGTAATTCAAGCCTAAATAAGTAATTATGGACAAGTAAAATACATGCTGGACTTGGGATGCAAAAAAAATTTGAATTGTGGCCCATCTCGGCTCAGCTCATGCCTAGATCTAATATAACCGGAGAATTAATATATATAATTTAATATTAAATCATACAAGAGTATCATAAGTAATAGAACATACATTAATTTGTTTACAATTAAATAATATTATAAAATTATTATCAGTAATATAACATATAGTTTATTAAATTATTTTTAAAATAATTATTATTGATCTATTTAATTATTTTATCAAAGTAATAATTAAAAATAAAGAACTTTTATACTAATAAACATAAAAATTAAAATTCAATTATTATAATAGAAATAGTTTTTTTTTTATTTTTTTATGGGCTGATAAGGCTTTGGCTTAGCGGCTACGAGAAAGTCTTGAGGCATTGAGGTTTTAAGTTTGAGTCTCACCATGTGTGGGATTAGTCCAATTTTATGTAAGATTTCTAGTTATATATTGTTTGTTTGATTATTACTAATTAGTTTGAGAGATTAGTTCTTAATATGGATATACTTATTATAATTGTAATTTTATACCATTGTAATTTATAAAGACAATATTAGAAATTATATATATATGTGCATTGAAATCAAATAGCTTTGGTTATCTAGATGTATAACCTACAATCATTTAAAAGTATCATTTAAATATAATGAGTTCTTAATTAAAAAATTAATCTTATATCAAAACTAAATTGTAATAAAAAATTTAAATTTAAAAAATTAATTTTATTTGATTCTCATTTCTTATATAAAGATATCACTTTTAAAATTTAAAATTTTCAAAAAAAAAAAAAAAAGAAGTTACCTTCATAAATTCCCTTATAATGCTTTATCTTTTTAAATTAAAAAATACATACATCAGTTCTTATGCTTTTTTAATTTATATTTATCGATTTAAAAGTTATCCCATTTGCTATCTTCAACCCCATAATAATAATAATAATAATAATAATAATAATAAAAAAGTAAACCATACATTCTTTTTTTTTAAGTATAAAAATTTAAATTTAAAACATATTTACCAATTTAAAAATTATTCAATAAGCCTATAAGACACTAGATTATTATTATTATTATTATTATTATTTTTACTTTTCAGTTTTTCTTTGGGAGGTAAACTATTATTTTGATGAATCAATATTAACTACTACCCAATTTTGATTCTTTCATCCTCTATATGAAATTTTTTGTTTCAGATCATTTTCAATTGCATATAATATTTGATAGTTTAGTTCTTTTTTTTTTTTTTTTGTGCGAAGATGGGAAGAAATATAATTTTACAAGTACTTTAATTTTTTTTTTTTGCATTCTTTTGTTTCACTATTTCATGATATTTTAATCTTACGGCATTTTATGCTATATTTTTTGTTTTGATTATTTTTGCTTTCTTTTTGGTTAAAAAAATACTTTTAGAAAATAAATTTCTAATAATTGATATTCTTTGACCTTTTTCTTTTGACATATGCAGGACATGTTATCTTGATTATGCTATGTAACAATATATTTTCTAAGTGAAAGCTAAGTGCATTTATCAGGTAGTAATTATTTTTTTCATCATCATTTTTTTTTTCATTTTATTATTTATATGTTTAAGGCAATTTCAAGTTGCAACTTGAAATTATTGTTTGATCTTGAACGCTTATTCAAAATTGTTAGCACCTTCTGAATCTTTGACGTATCACTTGTCGTTTTTCACTCGTCATGCTTTTCTATAGATGTGTTGTTTTTGAAATTTTTTCCTTTCGATTTTGTATCATATATATACATATATATAATTTATTATAATTATTTTTCTTATTTTGATATGACGACCTATTACTTTGTTTTATGCTTTATAGTTATCGATTAGCGATATGATTAACTCCATTGATACAATGAAGTGCACAAACAAAACAATAAAAACTTACATAAACAATTATTATGTCCGATGAGATCCTTCTATGGATGTTTACATGGATAAATTATTTAAAATGTGTTAAATAATAACATAAGATAATGCTAAAATATGCTAATTAATAGAAACTCTATTTAATAAATTAGTTAAATTCAAAATCAAAATATATCCAACATCGAAAATTTTGTATAAATTTTAAATTCAAACATAGCAAATTCATCATTTATCTTGCTTTTTAAATTTAACCATATAGTTCCAAAAATACGTATGCATTATAAAAATTGGATGAGAATTGATTATATATATATATATATATATATCTCTTATATTTTGAATTTTAAAGGTAAATATAGTTTTTTTAAATATCTTATCATTAGACTTCTTTTTTAAACTTAAATCATATATCACATAATAAAAATAATAAAACAATATACAAGCTCACTTGATAAGTATTGCTAACATGGCAGCTTACGTGGATATCTTCTCTTGATGACACATAAGATAATTTTGATTTTAACTAATATTGTGATATCCGAAATATAGATTAAATCATCAAGTTAATTAATTTAAAATTTTTTTAATTCTGATTAATAATATATATGATTTAATGTAGTTAAAGATTATATTTTTTTAAGATTAAATATATAATTATTCAAAATTCAAAAAATTTCAAATTAAGTCTTTTTAGATGATTATTAATTTTTTGATTTTTTTATCATCTAAATGAGACTAAGAAGTAATAAATAAAATTACGCATCAAAAATCAGAATTTAAAATTTTCAAATTAAATATTTCTATTTTATCTATTATCAATCTTTTGATACTTTTATTCACTTAAAATCAAGATTAAACAGTAATAGATAAGATTAGTCATCTAAAATCAAGACTAAGTTGTAACAAAAGTTTGAAATTTAAAGAATTTTTTTTGTTTGACAAAATTATATTTTTTAAAATTTAAAAATCTTAATTTTTTACTTTGATAAATTTTCTTATCATCTTATTCAATTTTTTAAGTTTAAAAACACACATATAGCTTATTATATTCATTTTAAATTTGAAAAATATTAATCAATTTAAAATTATATATATATATATATCATATTTATTGACATGTAATAAACCTATAAATAGTAGTGTTATGTAACTTTTTTTTTTTGTTTTAATTTAAAACTTTTGTTTGGAATGTGCGATTTTTTAATTATTTTTTAAATTCACCTTTTCCTGTGATACCCATTCACCAATTAATTTTATTTTTTATACAAAAATTTAGTCAAAATCACAAAAAATTAAATGATCTATATATATTTAAAAGACTGCATTTTTATCTTTTTTTATGTATTAAGAATAATTTAAGTATAGTTGTAATAATGAATGTGCATTTTTTTTATGATTTAATTTTTATTCATTTGTTTTATAGGAAAAATGTTAGCAAGGAAATAGCATTTTTATAGAATCTAATCTTGATATGGTATTAAAATTTTTCATAACTTTTAAATGTATTTGACATTACTAAAATTATATATGCAAATTAAAAAAATTGATGATCTATCCATAACTTAAATTAAAAAATGTAAATTGAATAGATTTGATTTGAAATTAGATTTTGAATATATATTTTGTGTATGTATGTACAAACAATTGAATAACTTTGATTAAAAATTTTGATAGACATATACAAATTATATATATTAAATATTAAATACTTTAACACAAATTCAAAAATTATATTTAAATATGTACATACACATATTTAAATAAATAAAATTAATTCGTGCATCACACGAGTTATAAACTAATTTAGTTTAAAAATTAAATTCATTGAAGATAAATCATTTTTAGTAAACTACAGTTTTATAAACGGGTATATGTTAGACTACTCAGAGACTACTTTACTATATCCAAATGCATATAATTTACATATATTGAGGTAACGTTTGTTGACCAAATTCAATAACTTTCCCAAAAGTAAACCTAAATGCTATAAGAATTTTTCAACTGTTTTCCGTTTTATAGGAAAAGAATTTCAAAGTGGTGAATTAGCATATCATCTGTATTTAATTTTAAATACTTTAAATGAGATAATATCGTATAATTTATTGACACTACATAAATATATATTTATATTATTATAATTTGTGTGACTTAATTTGGTGTTACAAGTTAAATGACATTAACTCAGTTAATAAATTTATAAAAATCAAATAAATTTATAGTATAAAATAATAAAATAGTGATATTAAAATCTTTTAAATATTTTATATAATTTTTTAAAAATAAATTAACAACTTCTTAAAATTTATCTACTCTTTTCAAGATTACCCACTTTCTTTTTAAATAAAACCTTTTACATCATTATTTTTTATTTTCACACAAGTAATATTTTGCCAATTTTAGAGTGTGCGTAAATATATATATATATATATATATATATATATATATGTCAATTAATCTTGCCATCACTAGTGACAACAAAGTGAGTATCAAACCAACACCTTAAGCCACTTTAACCAAAACAAAATTAGTAGAGGCGGCAAAATCAATTTAAACTTGAAAATTTGCTTGAAAAATTTACGCTCTAATTTAAACTAAATTCGATTTGATAAAAAAATTAAAAATTCAAACTTAAAAAAATCTAAATTTGAAACGGCCCAAACCCTAATGAACTTGAACTTGACATTGACCTGAATGCTACTCAAATTTAGTACTAAAAATAAAAATGATGAAATTATAATTAAATAATTTTTTGTAAGACAAGAACTTTAATTATCAATTTTATTTTAATATTTTTTAATAATTTAATTAAATACTAAGAACTTAATTTGTATTTTATATATGACATAATAATTTATCAAAAAGTAAATCATATTATGAGCTTTAAAAATATTGTTGATGGGGTATATCATCAATTTATCATATTTTTTTAATTTAATTAGTTAAACTTATTGAATATAGAGAGTTTATATATTTTATTAGTGAAAAATTTTAAGTGCTTCTTTAAATATTATTTTTATTGTATTACTATTATTTTAAATAATGATAATTTTAGTCTGATAATAATATAATAAAGTAATTAAGTAAATTAAAAAATATGAAAACCATAATAGATGATGCCATAACAAAAGTGGGAAAAAAAAACATATGTTAGACTTTAGACTAGCAGTATAACAGAAGAAAATATAAGGGTAACATAATAAAAACAGAAAAACCTAAACTTTAATATATATTATCAAGCAACATCTGCACCAAAAGGTCCTTATAGGTCAGGTAGGTCAGATTCGGGCCAAGCTTAAGCATGATATAACATCAAACATACTTGCCTAACACCAATAAACATGGGTTTCCAATTTTATCCAAGCCCACACATGTTTATAAATGGACAATCCAAATTCGTTTAGGCCTACCCATATTAAATTTTTTAAAATATATATTTTTTTGAATTTTAATCTTTATTTATTTAATATTTTTCCTTTACTAAGTTTTAAAATGTAAACAATTTAACTTAGTTTTTAATGTTTATAATATAATATTACATATATATTACATAATGTATAAAATATAAAATTAATATATACTATAAAACAGTAAAATAGGCAGAGCTGAAATTAGAACCAAGGCCCATGTTATTTTTTAAATCAGGCTTAAATTTTTTGCCAAAGCCCATTTTTTAGCCTAGTATTTTTTCCTAATCTTCCCAAATATTGGGCAGGCCTTTAGGCTTGGGTGAGTAGCTTAACCTAGGGATGACAACAGATATTGCGGATTCAGATATATGCAATTATCCAATCCATTTTTTATGGATTTGGATATTGCGAATTTGGATAATTTTTTAATTCAGATATTATAATTATTATCGATAGTGAATTTAGAGCGGATGCAAATATGAACACTTGGATATCCATTATTTGAATCCACATTACACATGCCGATAATGGATTCGGATATTAAATCCATTATCCAAATCTACATTTATAAAATGCAGAAAATCTATACTCAATGTAAGACTTAAACCTTAGCTTTCTAACTTAACCATTAGACACTTTATTAAATGAGCTAGTCCTAGATTTTAAAATGATAAGCAACTAAAATTAGTTTATATATAAATATAATTATAATTTAAAAAATATTTTTATAAACAAAATATAATAATAAATTATGAAACTAAATTAATTAATTAATTATCTTAAATACCTTTAAAATTTAAAGATACATCTTATTTTTTTAAAAGATATTTGATAATTTAATTAGCTTAATTAATTAAATAACTCTAATTACATAAATATACTTAACATAAAACATAATATGATATGTTTTATTATATGTGTGATATTATAATATAATTATAGACTCATTGTATATAATACAATATACAATAATTATATACTATATATAATTGTAATAATATAGATTATACATATGATTACTAAATATTTATATATTATAATATAACATCATATTATATATTATTTATTATAATATCAATAATCATATAATTATGTGTAATTAGAACTATAACATTTTATAATAATATTATATTAAATAATATATAAACGTATTATATGTTATATAAAATTATAATACAATATTATAATAAGAGAAGACATTCACTTACAATAGTATAAAACTAAGCACTTGCATAACTTTTCGTAAAAATAATATTTTGACAAACCAACTATTAAATTTAGTAATATAATTGTACTCGTCATGTACATAAAATTTAAATCGATCCAAGGTATCTATCATATCAATCGATAATATTATTTTTTAGCATATATTTAATTGTTAGAAAATTTTAATATCGAATAAATAGTTAGACATTTTTAATTTACTCATGTGCATGATTTAAGTGAATAAAATATGAAATATGACGTTCGGATTAAATAAATATAAATTATATAAAGAATTATAAATGTTTGTAAAACGAATTTAATAATACATAAGTGTTAAATGGATCCCTCCCCTTATAATATACAATACTATGATAATATATTTATGTAATATCAATAGTATTATATGCTTGCAATGTAATACTATCAACAATATTACTATATTATATTATGTAATGTATTATAATAATATTATTTAATATTTAAATTAATATATAACATATGATATAATACAATATTATATGGTATATATTACAATCTGCCTTATTTATTAATTATAACATACTCTATTACGTATTTAATTATAATATATGATTAATGATAATTATGTTATATGTATTAGATGTACATATCATTAACAATTTAACTTTATAAAGTTACTGTATATTTTATGTTACTAATTATTTTTAGTTTACGAAATAAGTACTTTTAATTAACGAAATTAGTTCTTCTTCTTATTATTTTTTTTGTATCTCGGAATAGTTATTTTGTTATCTAAGTATTTATTTTTGTATTTTAGAACTTATTTATTGGTTATTACTTACCAGTGACTTTGAATTAAAATTACTTTTTGTTTAATTTTAAAGTTTTTTAAAAAGAAATTAACTTTATAAATTTAAATTTTTTGCCGATTTGGATATCTAGCAAATAATATTATTTAATTTGAATTCAGATTTAGATTCAGATAGCAATGTATGGATTTAAAGTGAATAATAAACGGATTCTAATTTTAAGATAGTTTTATGGATTTGGATTTGGATATTATAAAAATTGCAAATAGCTAATCTGTTATCATCTCTAGCTTGGCCCCTAAATAGATCTAATCTATACCCAATCATAGGTTAAAGTAAGTGCAGAAAGCATTTTCAAAAACTACAAACAATAGTACTTTGATGGTAAAGAGCAAACAAGTA
Source organism: Adansonia rubrostipa (assembly GCA_038381775.1). Lineage (NCBI taxonomy): Eukaryota > Viridiplantae > Streptophyta > Magnoliopsida > Malvales > Malvaceae > Adansonia > Adansonia rubrostipa. The sequence goes on along the minus strand of JBBYHM010134665.1, from coordinate 14,451 downwards.
CAATATAAGCATATTAAATGACCAAAAAAAATTATAAATCTTGATCAATTCATAAAAAAGTTAATTTACTTTTCGTTTGAAAGTATCACCCTAGTGTTTAAAAAATCAAAACTACAAATTAATATCAAAATAAATATTATTATAGATAAAACTTTTATTAACTATTTATGATTGCAAAATTAATATTAAAAATCTATTGTAAAGAATAAGATATATTGCTAAATATCATAGATAAAAAGCAATTTTGTGCTCAGGGCATTTTGTTTTAGTTCTTTTTTAAAAAATATTGTAAAGAATATACTCATACTATTAATAATTTATTGTTAATTCTTTAACATATTATTTTATTTGTATTTTGTTGTGAGAGAAATATTTTATACATAATTCTTTTAAAAGTTTTAGTTTTCTATATCTTAATATATTATAATATAAATATAATCATATTACATGACTCAAATATGTAAACATATCAAAATTTATATAAAATTAATTATTAAAATGTAAAATTTATATAAATATAAATGCATTTAATACGACTATGTAATAAAAAGTAACATAAATACAAACACGATAAGTTATGATAGGTGACACAAAATTAAAAATTTCAAGTGCAACATAAATATACAACGCAAACACAAATAAAAATAATTAAAGCACGACATAAATATAAAAAATGTTTCAATGATTTTAAATATTAGTATGATTAATTTATAATATATAATATTGTAATAATAAATTATTTAAAAATTAATTTTATATATAAATATATTTAAAATATCATATTATAACAAAAAATTACTTAAAATAATAATTTAATAATTTAATTTTAAAATATTAAATTATAAAAAATAATTACATTTAACAAAAATAAAAATAATATAAAAATACTTAAAACTTAAATCCAAAAACACTTGAACTTGAAAGAGCTTGAATTCAAAAAAATTTAAACTTGAACGAATCCAACAAAAAAAACTTAAATATAAAAAAATTTAAAACAAACCTATTTAATTACCGCCTTTAAAAATTAGTAAACAGTTTGTGAATTAAAAAAAATCTTATTTATGGAGAGAAACCATGCAAATGCAAGTTCTACATTTAGGTAGCTAGGTTGTTTTGAACTTTGAAGGGGAAAAAGAAAAATGAAGAAAGTTAAAGAACATAAAATGAGTTCTCTGTCAATCGACCACCTGCTACCACGATAAGTGGCACAATACTCACTTCCCACGATATCTGCCTGCCCAGCCCTCTTTCCTTCCATTTTATGGGTCCAAGCAGCAAGCACTCTCCCTAACAACTAAAAATAATAAGGAAAAGTAAAAGGTTGCTCTTTTGTCTGCAATAAATCCCCCCTCTTTGGGGTACTTTAGGTCCTCACAATTGCCATTCAATTCAATTCAATTCAATCCCCTCTCTCTCTCTCTCTCTCTCTCTCGTCCTACAGAGACAGCTCCTATAGCATAGAGTGCATCAGCTCTGCAGTCTTTCTCATGCCGTAGTCGTCCTTGCTTGAGAAGGGTAAATTTACAAACTATCTCCTCTCCCTTTCTTAGAAAAAAAAATTTGAGATTGGTTGCCTTTTTAAATGGTAGCTAGCTATAAGGGTAAAAAAAAAAAAAAAAGGCAAAAGAAGAGAAGAAATCAAAACACACATGGGGATGGGCCGCTTTAATTTCTCATAAACACTGATTTTTTTTTTTGTTGCAGAGATGGAACTGATCATCAGAAACATGGAAGTGTTGGAGGTGTTAAAATTTCTAAATTCCGAAGGGAATTAGACTTTTAGAGATAAATGGTGCATGTGTCGTTCTCAAGTTCCTAGTCCCCACCATCAAGCTCCTGAGGCTAGGGTTTTTCAGTGCAATTACAAAGCTCTTGAAATGTTTACTTCAAACAGCAACGGCAACAATGACCCAGTCGCTTTTAGTGACCATTTACTTCTCCACAGACATTTTGATAGTGGTACTCACATAACCTCAGAGTTCCACCAGGAAGACCCGTCTCTCTCCTTTTTCAATTTCCCCTCTCCGTATTATGACCATTGGGAGTTAGAACCCGAAGACCATGATATTTTTCTCCAACAACACAATGATCTATTACTTCATCACCAAACCTTAATGGCTAATTCAGTTTCCGAGACTGCCACTAACATGCCCGGCTCCTGCAAGAACGAGGAGTCAGCCATAGATTTCACAAAAAAAAGCCATAATGTCACTGAACAGCAGACACCGCGAAAGAGATCATCTTCCAAGAAAGATCGGCACAGTAAGATTAATACAGCTAATGGACCCAGAGATCGGAGAATGAGACTTTCCCTTGATGTTGCTCGGGAGTTCTTTGGTCTGCAAGACATGCTAGGCTATGACAAGGCCAGTAGAACTGTTCAATGGTTACTCGTACAGGCAAAGCAAGAAATCAAGAAGCTAGCTAGAAGCCAGGTTTCCCGGATGAATAACACCTGCAGCGTTTTTGCAGCCGCAAAGAGTCCATCTTCAACTTCCGAGGGCGAGGTGGTATCTGGAATTGACAAGGCTGCTATGGAAGGAAGCATCTCTAAAGGGATCAAACCCTCAACAAAAGAGAAAAAGGTTAGACAGCCACCTAAAACCACTTTCCGCCCTCTTGCAAGGGATTTGAGGGAAAAGGCCAGGGCAAGGGCAAAGGCGAGAACAAAAGAAAAGATCATGTGGAGTCATAGGTTTGGTGAATTAAAGCTATCTGATGACACCAAAAACAATGATCTGAAAATATTCAGTTCTTGGTGTTCCTTTGAGACTGGTGAAGAATCTGGTATTCAAGATCACAACAGGAATAACCCTTCCTTGCAGGCAGCGGTAACTGAGGTTAAACAGCTTAGCTCCCACGACGTTGAGCACTTTAGGATTCATGGTGACATGATTGATGAATCTTTGGCAATTATTAATAAGTGGAGCCCGAATTTGATGTTCAGTTGTCCACAAAGCTCTGAAATTAACCAAGAAGTAAGTTTCCTTAGCAAAGTTTCTTCATTTTATAGCCTAAAATGTTGCTAGTTGCTAATTCTAGAATCAAGCCTAATTATAACTATGATAAAAAGACTCATATATAACCAATATGTGTTCAATATGAAGCAGCTCTGAATCAATATTAAAATCTGACCAACCCACATATTTGTTTGCAGCATCAGCTCACAGGCTTTCTGTCCTTTGGTAAACCATGGGAGGCCTACAACAATAAAAATCCGTGAAACGTGGTTTTTCTCTTACTTCTTTAGTTCATTGATGTGTCATCTGGATGAATTTTAGAGGCATGCTATGTATTGCCTTCTTTTTGTATGCTATGTAATATGGTGTGGACATGTTCTTTGTTTAAATATATTTGGAGTTTTCTTGTGGACTCTTTTGTCAATGATTGTTGTTGTGTGTAGTTATCATTTGAAAGATGTTATGTTTTCCTTGTTTTTGTTCAAAGTATTTAAATATAACATCTTAGATTCTTAATAATTTGTAACCTTAATTAGAACAATCAAGTCAACAGTCTAAGGGGTTGATAACAATAAGAAATTTAATTCTTTTCTAATAGCCAATCTTGAGTTGAGCTCTATAACCAACGAAGCATATCTCTGAATTATGCTTGACATGTTTCCATTCTATTATTATTATTCTTTTCAACCAATTTATGTAGAACTTCCTGTCTCTTTAGACTTGTTCGTTAATTGCCTCATGTTTGTTTGCTCTATATAGTGGGTTGCTGAAAGCTCATAAGTGCATTTCAACGAATGAAGTATGCTTAATGTTATGTTTGGAAATTTGGATTTAGATTTTATTTACTATATAAAATATGAAAATTAAATATACACATTATGTATAAATTAGATAAATTCAATGCAATTTTAATTTGAAAGGTATTAAAATATGAAATTCAAATTCACAAATATTTATAGGTATTTTAACTTTATTATTAAATACTCATCTAATAAATCCGTTAATTTAAAAAATAATCATAAATATTACGTTTATTATTTTTATTATTTATATGTGTTTCATTACACAATTTACACTATTTTTAAGATCAAAATCCATGTTTGAAGTCTAGTTTACAAATACAACCTTAGGAAATGATTGGTTAGATGCCTGGCATGATCCACGATCTCCTTTGAAGTTCAGTTCTTCCACTTTCAGGTCATGTTTTTCAAAGTCCATACACAGTAAAGGGGAAATATTTCGATATATCTATCATCTTCTAGTATATGGTACTACTAGATATACCTTAAACGGTGCACAAGCAAGATCTATATTCAGTCGAAATTATGGGGATACTTGTAATGATCATATATAGAACATGATATGCATATGTCGTATCTTGGACTGGACATTATGAGTTAAGATAATTGGAGGAATTCAACTTTCATAACATTAAGCATAAGAATTGCATGACATCAATTCACGCTATGAAATAATAGAAATTGAACTGCTGTTAAGACTTCACAATTTAGAGTTTGAACTTCAATGGACATTCTTTTTTGCTTAGTTGGTAACATAAATTGGTATAGTTTGGATTCTGGATGAACTTAATTACCATATCATAATTTCCCTAGAAGTTGTAGCTAATTAGTTTGATTTATGGTTTGCCTCTTATTATATGCTTTGTCAACATTCAAACATGCTAAACTTTCTGAATTCCTAGCATCAATGTATTTCTCAAAAAGTCTGCGAGACGAGAACTTTTAATAACATAAATTTAACCAATATATAGCTGTAATTTCATATTCTTCTTTCGGTAAAGAAAGGGTCAGTATACAGTTAGCTGTTTTGATCAGAAGCCCCTAAGCATTATATATTTGGTTGGCTTAAATATTTAAATACACATGGCTTGTTTGGGAGTCACTGCCTCAAGATTGGTGGAATACTTAGGTTTATGACGAGCTTGGTGGAGATGATCTGCGTGCAATATTTTTACAGATTTTTCAAAGATTGATATGATATCTTGATGGCTTGTGTTCTTGGAAGCTTCCTGGCTATTGTTTTCAATGTTTTTTTTTCTTTGGTTTTAGGTGGTGTCTAGATGTTGTGGTTTTATTCATGTCTTGTTCTGAAAAATTCAAGAAAAACATGCTAGTCCATAGGAGATGGGTTTTTATTTTTTTGGCCAATACAAGCCGATGAGCTGAGTTGAGTTCAATACCTTTAATGAACCAGTTTATGAGTTCAAAAGAGGAGGCATGTTGAAACTTTGCAGCTAGAGAAAGCTTCTACATATCTCTTATTACTCTTTGGATTCATGGCAAATCTTGCAGTTTAGCTGTATCTATCTATCTATCTATCTATCTATCTATCTATCTATCTATATATATATATATATATATGATAACATAGATGACATTTAAGTCATTTTTTAGATAGAAATCGAGATACTACTGAATTTAAATACAAAAAGATTTAGCTCATCGTTATTTTTATAGAAGATGATTTATCTAGTACAGCAAAAATAAAAAACACATGAAATTGAATGCCAATGTCTCAATTTCTGGATTAATTCATCAAAAAGCATGCATTATGGAGAATTGGAGACTGTATTCTATAATGTGATGAAACATATTTTTGTGAGAAATAGAGAGCATTTATAATTTTCTACATTTTAATCGGACCTTATATTGTGGTGATATTTAACCTAGAAGCTTTACCGAGGAATTTGCATTTTTTTAATTTTATTTTATGATTTTTTTTTTATGGTTTACATGGCAGGCAACAACAATAGTAATCTAATCTAGTCAAAGTCTGAACTGACACATAGCCAGAAATGTCATAACTATTAATCAATGTTGAAGAGAACTAAATTATTGGAAAAATGCATTCATCATAACCGAAGAATTTTGCTCAAATGACAAAACCAATCACTTTGACAATTTGATGGGAAATCAAAAGCACATCACGAAAGCTTAATAATTTCCAAAATATCTGCCACAAAAGACCGATATATCCTATTTATTTCATCTTTGGAAATTTGGTAAATTTTATCATTTTTTTATTTCACTTTAAAACTTTTTTTATTTTTGTTTATGACCTTTCTTGAATTTATTTCAAATCAGCAATTTATCAATATATTATTAAAATGTAAACGAAATTTCTCAAAATATAAGAAAATATTTATGTTTGCGTACTATTTAAATTTCATCTGAAAAACTCAAATTAAATTAAGTTATTATCAAATAAAATTTAAGCTAAATCAAATTTGAATATTTGAATATTCGATTCAAATAATTTACGAGTATGATCAAAATTTTAAATTTATAATATATATTTTTTAATATTAATTTACTATTTTATCTTTACTATATATGTATTACCTGAAAACCTTGAAATATTTTTTTCTCCTTTCCTTCTTTGTTAGTCATTCTCCTCCTTGTCTCTCTCAAAGCTCTTTTCTTTCTTTTTTTTTTCTTTTTTTTTTTCTGTGTTTTCAAATCTAAAAAAGAAACTTTTAAAGTTGGGTTTGTTTAATAATTGCTACCCAGATTAGAAGTTCTTTTTCTGGTTTCTCGTTGGAGTTTTTGCTTTGGTTCCTTTGGTTCGTTCAAAATGGGTTTTTCTGGGGTTGTTCAAGGCTTGGTTTCTCATTGGTTTTTTTTTTCTTTTTAATTTTTATTTTTGATTAAAATTTAACTCATTTGGCTTCCATCTTCTGCCTTCTATTATGGGTTCAAATCGTTTTCATTCCTAGTTTTCATTTTGAACTTTCAGTCAGGCGATTTTTCATTTGTGCTTTAGATTCAGTTTCTGGGTTTTTTAATGTCATTCTTTTTCACAAAATTTTTGGGTTGTTTTTGAATTTATGGGATTTTGTTGTTGTGTAAGTATTTTTTGTCATTATAATATCTTGAAAAATTTTCAATTATTAAAGACAAACAATCTGTATATGAAATGAGCTCGAACTCGAGTTCAAGTATGTAGATCGAATAAGCAAGCCTAATCAAATTGAATTTAACCTTAAAAAATAATATTCAGTTGAGTTCAAACCGGTTTTCGAATCCGAAATTTTAAGTTCAGCTCAACTTGACTTGATTACTGCCTATCAAAGTTTCTATCCATCATAGTGCTACTTAACATATATAGGCCATATTCCGTTCAAATTCTAATGAAATATTGACAGATAGATTTGGAACAAATTTAAAAGGTCGTAAATAAAAATTAAAATTTTTAAATTATGATAAAAGTAGTGTTTTACTAAAATATTAAGGATTATTTTACTCTTAAAATCTATTAAGGAATAAATAAAGTTCAGAATTGGCCATTCCAATATCAAATTCATCAAATACAAAAATTCACTGGCAGAAGGTTGGAAAGATATATAATTTTCCAACTCAATAAGGTGAAGTATAAAAAACCAAATCAATCAAAAGAAATCAAATTCAAAAATATCAAACATCAAATTTAATTGGTCTACCTTATCATATAAGCTTAATGCTTAAAATTTTCAATCAATGCATTTAATTTCAAAGCCTTTTGAGAAATAAAGGAGGCTGATATCTATCCGATAGGCCATATATCTAAGATGAGGTCCTTCAGTCATGATGGCAAACAAAACCAAGCATCGTGCTAAGCATTTTCAATAGTTGTGAAATGTACCAGCATAGAAATTTTTTTTCTTAAAAGAAAAGGAAAAAACCTTCAATAGTTTGCACACTTGTTGTTCCTTGTCTAATGGAATTTGGTAAATATCTGAGAACATGACCAGATTGATAGGTGCTTAGGGATCACAATCTTTTGGTCGTGAAGCAATTACTTTTAGTGCGTTAAAGTGATGGTATAATGGAATTTGGTGAATATTTAATAACATGACCAGATTGATATGTGCTTAGGGATCACAACTTTTTGGTCATGAAGCCATTTCTTTTAGTGTGTTATTCTAAATCGGTTAAATCTTAGATTATATGTGGTTTTATATTAAATTGGACCTCTTCACCCATTGTTCATTGATTTTAAGTTGGATGCATCCAACATGATATTAAAACACAAGTTCTATTTGTTATTTACCCTTTCCAAGTTTGTTATGCATGACTGGCTTGTTAAGTGATGTTAACCCTCATCGGTTAGATATTGGGTTATTTTAAGTTTTATATTCAAGTTGAACTCTTCAATTATTAAAATGGTGTTATCTCACATCAATTAGATTTTAGGTTGTTTTCACTTATATATTTAAGTTGACCTCTTCATTTAGTGTTAATTAATTTTAAGTGAGACTCTTAATCTTTAAGATTTGTTAAAATGATATTATCTCATATTTATTTAATCATAAATTATTTATAATCTTATATTTAAGTTAATTTCTTCATTTATTATCAATCAATTTTAAGTTAGAACATTTAAAATAGTGTAAGTCCACATAAAATATCATTTATAATTAAGTTTGAAAGTAACTTGTGTGGTTTGGGTCATAAATCCCACCATGGCAATGGGATAAAAGTTGTATCCAAATAAAACAAAACATAAAGCACCCATGATTTGGCCATCTTGCACTAAATTGTTCATATATCGAAATAAAACTCACCTCACTCTTGATGCTGCACCAAAGCCCCAAAGGAAGCAAGCAAAAGTAAAACATGTGGAAGACAAGGGACCTGAAAAAAAAATAAAAAAGATAGAAATTGATATTAACGTTGATTTCTAAAGGGTGTTGTCATATCTCTAAAGTATATGATTTGATATGAAAAGATGGGAAAAAAAGCGAAAAGATAAGAAACC